>PVKM010011725.1:0-32768 GCA_004027735.1 Carollia perspicillata | reverse complement strand
TGACCGAAAGATTGGAGCGGAGAGAGAGGGCGTGGAGAACAGCCACTGCCTGCTCCGAAGGTGGGGAGACGAGGTAGAAGAACCCTGGAAGTTCCAGGCCGGTGCCGTCACTGTGCCTCTCCAGGTAGACGCGCTGAGGGCCGCGCCAGGCCGGGCTGGCAGGACGCGGGTGCCAAGATCTCCGGCCTGTCTTCCCCGTGTCAGCGCTGTGTTTATTTGCAAGTTAAAAGCACATTCCTGGCCTTTGAGGAGCCCATGAAATGTCTGCAAACAGGAAGCAGTCTATCAAACGCTCATGAATCATGGCGCCCGTGACGCTGGCCGAGGTCAGATCATTACACTAAATATATCGTGAGCATTATTAATGCCCGGGGTCCTCCGCCGTCTTTGTGCCCGGGACCGCCGGCTGCCGATCCAGCGCCACGTGGCGGGGGAAGCTTCCGCACAGCCCCCCAGCTCGCCGCGGCGGCAGGTGCTCGGGAAGTGTGACCTGGGCATGGCGACACGCCCCACGAGGAGCCCCGGGCTCCCGGGAGGACGGCAGGCAGGGACAGAAGTGACGGAACTTCAGCAGCCGCCCCTGTGCCTCCGCGAGGAGGCCAAATTTATCACGGCGCATTACGGAGAGCAGCAAATGTCACGAAAACCATTGTTTTTTAATTTTTTTCTGGGAGCGTTTGAATGAGGTGATTTATGGTAGTTATCCATCTTACGGGCCATCCGTCATGTTTTAGTTGCTAGGCAATCAAACCAGCAGCTGTTTGCTTTGCATCAAGATGAAACGTTGTCAGTCACCACACGCAGGTATGACCTTAGAGGTGGAGCCCCGTGCGGGCTGTGTGCGCCGCCTCTCCTGGCCGCCCTGTCCTGGCTGCCGCCGCGCTGGCCTGTCCTCGTCCTGGTCTTGCAAGAAGAAAAGGAACAAAGGAGCTGGGGGATCGTTGCTGGCCTGGAAACTCGGAACCCCGCGTCTCACTCGCCGGGGGTGCTGTCCTGGGGGGCGGAGGACTCAGGAAGAGCCACCAGGGGCTGGGAGGTGAAGTCAGTTACAGAAAATCAGTTCTCTGGTGGGAAAAAGCTGACCCGGTGGTTCTCAGCGCACGGCCTGGGTTGGAGGCCAATCCAGCAGGATTTGGGGGCCACGAGGTGCGGTGCTGTTTCTGCCCTGTGGGTGGACCTGGAAGGTGCTTTCTGTGGAGGCTTGGACGGCCCTGGGTGGCGGGAGTGCCCGTGGGTGCCAGTCCCACGCAGTGGGTGCATGGCCGTGCCTGGGTCCACTGGGACCTCCTGCGGAGCAGTGTGGGGTGGGCCCCCGGCCTTTGCCCTGTGTCTTCTGGAGGTCACCCGCCTGGTGCGTCGTCCAACATAGGATGTCCCTGGGTCCCGACTTCGGGAGCTGGGTTCTCAGCAGGTGTAGCACATGGCTGCTGCGTGAGCCGTAGGACCTGCCCCTGCCCTACAGCGTTGTGGATGTTACCCTGAACTAGGAAACACAAACGCATACTAAAACATGCTTTCATCACGGGGGCTAGATACCGCCTTTTGTGAATGCCCCCGGCACGAAGTTTCCCCCGTTTCTCAGTGGGTCTGTGAGGCAGCCACACAGGTAATCGGCACCAAAGTTTGGGGGGTTGCCTGTTACAGAACATGTCTTCTTCTTGACTTCAGACTACCTGGGTGCTTTCTATGTGCTTGATTTTCTTGACGGGTGTGTAGAGTATGTGGAGTGCTCAGAGCTGTGAGACCAATGGCATGTATCCTGGACAGTCTGAAATAGACTTAACTCGGGAACTAGGTTTGCCTCACTCAATTTTGTCACCCAGGTGTGTATATGAGAGGTCTGTCCAGAAAGTATCCAGCCACGCAGTGTGAAAAATGGAGACATTTGTAGTAGAAGACACGAGATACAAGAAACATTGCACACAGGACACTGACACCTCAGTCCCCTTCAAAGTTGGCACCTTAGGACCTCACACAGTTCTGCCAGTCACCATCAGCTGCCCTGTCTTATTCTCCGAATCTCATGGATGGTCTGAAACCTCTTCCCTTTCAAAGGTGATTTTAGCTTTGGGAAAAGCCAAGAGCCACAGGGTGCCAAAGCTGGGCTGTAGTGGGGCTGAGTCACCGGGGTGACTTGATGTTTTGCCGAAAATACTCTATGAGACATGATGCATGAGCGGGCATGTTGTCATGATGAAGCTGCCAGTCACCAGTTGTCCATAACTGCAGCCTTCTGAATCATCTGGATAGTTTCCATGGAGGAATGTTCAAGCTTCATGCAAAATTTGATGCAGATTCGTTGCTCTACTTGCTCTGTCATTTTGAATGCATTGTCCACACAGTACACAGGCTGACTCAACAGCGTCTACTGCCCCCTCTGACTAACACAGTGAAGTTGTCACTGTTCACACATGCGCATTCCAGTCCCCTCTCCTGGGCTGCCAGGTTACATCGAGGTTACACAAACCATTCTCATTATATTAACAGTGGCTGGACTTTTTCTGGACAGACCTCATATATATTTTTATTTATTGTTAGGATTTTTGAGGGTCTGATACATTCCCTTCTAGCGGATTGTTCTGCCTGTCAGGAGAGAGTTTTCCAATCACAGCCCCTCAGGTACCAGGTTTATAGCGGGACTCCAGATGCAATAAACTGGAAAGTGCCCCATCCATCCACCCCAGACAGCAGGTAGGGACAGTCAGGGAGAGTCCCGCCATCCCTCACCCGAAGCCCTCAAGGCCAGACATGTTTCAGATTTCAGGATCTTTCGGAGTTCAAAAGGAAGTCCAGGGCCTGCACTGTGTGTCTGGCAGCATCCTCAGCATGGCGAAATATGAATGCAGCTACGCAAGACACGGGACTGTCCACAGCACCGAGGGCGAGTAAAGGACACACGCACCCTCACGGCCCTTCGGGTCAACTCAGACCAGGCTGGACTTGATGAAGCAGAGTTAAGACGAACTTGGAGCTCCCAGAGCTGTGTGGACTTTGGGTGTGCGGTGAAGGACGCCTCACTTCACCGGACAGCCCGTGGCCTGGGGTAAGTTAGGGGGTATGGTGGCTGTCCCAGCAGGTCTGGACTTCTGCGCTGGTGGCCTCCTCTCCTGTGTTGTAGGAGTTCCCTTTGGAGTTTTTGCCCCATGCCCAGGGAGAAAAGTGCCGTTGGTTGGTTCTGCAGCCTCCCAAAGACTCCCGGTTATCTGGGTAAAACAGGGAGCCGTGGAGACGTAGGTCACCCTGGAGTCTCTCGTGTCTTGTCGTGTTCAGTCTTCTGTCCCTTTGGAATTCCTCGCCTAGCACAGCTGGCTTAGGAAGGAGGAAACGGAAAACTCCCCTAACAATGCTCCAGTGTTGCCGTCGATTTTCATGGTGGCTGTGCAGACAAAGTAACGACGCTCAAAACGTGCTCCGCCTGTCATTCCAGCTCTGCAACAAAAACACGAGACAAAGCCCAGGTCTCCTGGTTCCGGGGGGCTGAGCAGTGTTAATGTGCTGGGTGGTGGATATGCTGGTCACTTTGGATGTGCTGGTCGCTTCTTTTTCGGCGGGTGGGGGCGGATAGGATGCGTCAGCCCAGTGGGTTCAGACTGGAGATGAGCTGTCTCACTCAGACTCTTGGAGCTCACGGAACCCAGTGAAGAAACTTCCTCCCGGGGGAGTGGAGGAGGGTTCTGCTGGGCGTCCTTACACTTCCTCGGACCCAGACGTGCCTCTGGCCCTTGACGAGGTGCCGACCTGTCACACAGCTGGCTGGCTGGAGGGCTTCTCCGTGCAGGCGGTTGGGAGGAATGATTCCTTGATATTTAAAATATTTTTTTAAAAAACTGTTTTAGGAGACACATGAGTGTGCGGAGTTATTTGCACGTACGGCTTCGTCTTTCGTGGTGGTGGTGGTTTTTAGAGCTCTTTGAAATGCAAGGCCACCCCTGGAGTTTTGTTCCCTCTCCGATGCTATGAACATCACTGAGGAGGTGCCCATTTCCTTTTTGTAAAATTAAACGTTTTGGGGTGACATTGGTTAACAAGATTACACAGGTTTCGAGTGCACATGCCATGACACATGAGCTGTACCTTGCACGGTGTGCCTACCACCCGAAATCAAATCATCTTCCATCACCGTGTACTTGACCCCCTTTACCCTGGACTGTCTCCCACCCGCTCCCGTCTCGTAGCCACCGTACTGTCGTCTGTGCCTAGGAGTCTAGGTCTGCCTGTCTGTCTGGTTTGCTTGCCTATTGCTTTCACTTCTGTATCCCACAGACAGGTGAAGACGTATGGTTCTGGTCTTTTTCTGCCGACCTGTGTCCCTTAGCATGGTGTCCTCCAGGTCCATCCGTGTTGTTGTGCCTGGGAGCATCTCACTGTTTCTGATTCCGTTGTCTGTAGAGCGTCCTTAGCCAGTCAGAGGAGACACTCATTTTCAGCAGGCCCCTCTCTACATGCACAGAAGCTGAGGCATATTCTCCAAGTTTGGGAGAGGTTGCATTGCCCGTGAGCACGTGGTGACTGGCGGCCACAGGCTGCCCGGGACAGCCAAAGCCTTCCAGCGTGCCGCGTCTTTCAAGCGAGCCCGCCGTGGGCCGCAGGGGCACGACAGCCCCCAGAGCCCCTCAGTGGGGCCCGGGCTCACAGGTGCGGGCGCCCTGCTCGCCTGGCTCCTCCTTAGACCCCGACTCCGTCTCATCCGAGGCTCTCGACCACTTGCGTCTCTCCCCCACCTCCTCCCCTGATTTTTAGCAGCACTCTGGCTTTGGAAACGTTCCTCGTAAAATTTGTGCATAGTTTTAAAAGTTATTTTGCAGTGTCTTGAGCTCTTCAGAGGACAATTGCTCCGAAATCTAATAAGTCATAATAAATATAGTTCCGGATGATGGGGATGGTGAGGATGCGCTGGGAATAATAATAGCTCTGCCAGGCTTTGCGCCGTTATTTGAAAGGTTTTTTTTTCTCCCCCCATTAAATTTTGTATCTTTTGTATATGAGTTGGCCTTCATTATTGTGCTTTTATGCTAGTTGGTTGGTTACCAACTGGAATTAAGAAAATGCCGTGTGGTTCTTGATAGTCCCATTAACTTTCTGTTAAATATGAGATATTTATACGCACACACTTCTATAAACTTAGTTCAAGGGTATCAGCAAAAATATTTTTTCTGTTCACATTTGCTGTTCATAAAACACTCGAGGGAGAAATTGTTTCCGCGATACTTTAGATGGGTTTTTAAATAAATTCTAGATATTGTGGTGCACCACAGCGCCTTTTATTTCATTTTCTCGGTAGACGCAGCACACTGAAAGACTCCGTCTGTTGAAAAACTGCCTTTCCTGAGAAATAATTATTAGTTTCTTTCACTTTGGAGCAATAAAGGCGGATGCGGCAGCACCAGGGTCCCCGTGCCTGTGAGTTGTGCGTGCCCCACGCCTGTGCTGGGTGGGGGCGTGTCCCGCGCGGCACCTCCCGGAGGAGCGGGGGGTGGAGGCCCCGGCGGCGCCCTTCCCGAGCGCGGCCGGGCTGCCTTCCCTCCTCCTCGCGCCAGGTGGTGGCAAGAACAAGAAATAAACATAGACGTCAAATGTACAACTCTGTTCGCTTCTTGACACGTGGAGTTGGGTCACTGCCTCTCCCTGTCACCTCTTTGGGGGTGTTATGGGGTGACCCCACGTTGTGCCTGGATTCACAGAACAATGACGTGGCTGTACTGTCGACACCAACATCAACCAGCTCTGGACTCTTGCAAAAGTCACATCTTTTCTTCAAAAGTTAGGTTTCTCCACGGTAAGCCACAGCCATAAAAACTGGCCCCGCTTCCCACCTCGTTTGCTCATTTCTCCAATTGCTGGTTCATTCATTGGTTTATTTATCCAATAAATACTTACTCTGACTACTTGCTCGTTTCCAGGCAATTCTCGGAGGGGATGGAGCTCACTGCCGAGTTAGAGCATTTTGAAAGCGAAAGCGGTTATCAATATTAACTTTATATAAAATATTTTATTATGCATCCCGTGGATGTAAAAGTTTCATTGAGTAATGAAATAAATGTTATTGGGATTGAAGATGGGAAACAAAAAATCTATTTTCCAATTTATCTCACCTGCCTTTTCTTCTTTGCTGTCACATAGTTCAGCCCCGATCCGCCTCCTGCCTTGGCGGCGGTCAGTGGGGAAGGAGCTGTGTTTCCTGCAGGATCTGCTCGGAGGGCTGGCCCCTCCTCACGTGGACTCGCCCGTCTTCACGGGGAAGGCGCTGTCCCTGCCGGGCTGTGTCATCGGTTGCCGTCTCTCAGCCCCGGAGTCTCCCTGCGTCTCACAGAGAAAGTCTGTGCGGTACGCAGCGTGTTGAGTTCTGTGGGTGCTGGTCACCACCCGGTGTGGCCTTGCCGCTCTGCCCGGGGTGTTGATGTGTCTCAGTCCCACCCTCTCTGACGGGCGTGTGGCCCTCACACTCTCATCCCCGTGACTTGTCTGCAGTTGTTAAGGTAGGTAGTCAGGGTTCCTTGGATAGACCCAATTCTATCTAGCCACTTCCCATCCCTTCCAAACCTGTGGCTTCTCGGTGGTGTGTTCCTCGCGCCTTTTGTCGGGGCAGGAACACGGGAGGAGGAGGCAGGGCCTGCTGTCAGGTGGCGTCTCCTCTCTAACAATATCCCCGCAGTTGAGTTTGCAGCAGTGCCTGGTGCATAGCAGGTGCTCACTAAACGTTGCAGACCGACTGGACCTGCTGTGTCCCTTCGCACTTACATTATGTGGTTTAATTTTGTGGTGTATCATCTCCGTCATAGAAGGAGGCTTGCTGAGACCGAGGTCCCAGAGGCCGGTCACACCGATTGTCACGAGGTCCTTTAGCACAAGATAGCTGAGGTCGTGTAACTCAGGACCCGGACACGGAGTCCTTGACCTGTGAAGCCATCCCTACGCGTCCAGGTGTTAATGTTGATCGCGCATCTCCCTAGCATGGGTCTCGGGCCATTGGCTGTAGGAACCGGAACTCGGGGTGCTGCCAGTCCACCGCCGCCCATGTACTGGCAAGGCGCCTGGGCTCTCTGTGGCGGAGGGAGTGGCAGGATCACGGAGGCTTGAGATCTGTCCTCCTTTGGGGCTGCATGTCGGGGTGGCGCCAGCACCTCCCTCGTGAATCTCTCAGCGGCTCTCACACTCCGTGTGTGAGATAGAACGAAAACCTCACCCCTCACGTGCTTATGTATGTGAGTATGCACGTGCATATACGTGTGTGCACACACGCAATTTTTGTTTCCATCTCCGTGGCCCCAGCGCTATTTGTAGGAGAGACTGGGTGACCTCCATCACGCACACTCACGAGGTGAGGCTGTGTTTAGAAACATTCCTCGTTCACTCAGTGGCTCATCAGGCAACCGACTAACTTATCGGAACCTTCCTTGAGCAGGCTCGCCCTTGTACTTGCCCTTTGCCTGTGACCCTTTGTATTTTTATGACCATTGTGTGTGTGCTGGGTCTTTGCTTTTTTTTTTTTTTTAAGATTTTATTTATTTAGAGAGAGGGGAAGGGAAGGAGAAAGAGTGGAAGAGAAACATCAATGTGTGGTTGCCTCTCGTGTGCCCCCTACTGTGGGACCTGGTCCACAACCCAGGCATGTGCCCTGACTGGGAATGGAACTGGTGACCCTTTGGTTTGCAGTCCGGCACTCAACCCACTGAGCCACACCAGCCAGGGCTTGTCTTTCGTTCTTTAAAGCAGCCCCTTAGTGTGTGCTGTGCAGTCCTGTGTGTGAGAGGTGGAAGCAGGCGTGTGCAGAGTGGCCCGTGGGTGCCCACGGCTGGGTTTCCTGGACATCCCGTAACTTCTGTCCACACTATTGTCCACCCGCCCTGTGGAGTGTAGACGGTGGGTGGGTAGCTGTCCGCATAGGGGACTGGGGGAGCTCTGAGAGGCTCCAGCTGGTAGACTGGGACATTAAACCGCGGCGTTCGGGGGACAAGGCTGGCATGGAGGGCGTGTGGTCTGTTTTCTGTACGGGCCAGCATGGTATTTTTGGAGGGAGACCCACTGAAAAGTGCCCGAGAGCCAGGGGCCTGGCTTTGAGTGTCTGTGCTGCCTCAGGAGGTGGCGTGAGGAGGCCACCAGGCATAAACACTCGCGATGGGGACGACAGATAGTCGCACATTTCCACCGTGTCCTGGTTTCAGGGGGCAGCCTCCTAAGACAAAACGTACCAAATTCTACATACAAAACTGGGTGTGAGGGGGACTGTGTAGTACAAGAGAGGACGTGACAGTAAATAACAAATCTTAAAAAGCTGGAGAACACGACCAAGCCCAGAAAAGTATCATTATTAATTAGTCTCCTGACACAGCTGTTCGGCCACATGTTCTGCCGCAGAGACAGATCATGCAGCCCTCCCCCCAGCCCGGCTCCGGGAGGTGGGCCTTCGCTTCCACACCAACGTGTCATCGCCAGGCTGCCGCCTCTCACGTGGGGGGCTGGGCGTGCCACGGGGGAGGCTGAGGTGGGGAGAGGCAGCCCAAGGCCAGTGCTGGCGCCCTGTAGATGCTAGGCCGCCACGTGGCCAGGGCCCCCAGGGCTGCAGGCCAGGCCGTTGCCGGAGAAGGGTGTGTGTCTTCATCGGCATCACGGCCACTGCCCCCGCCCCCTTAAAGCCTTAAAAGGGCAATGGTCTTCCTTAAGTGAATAGGTGATATTTCAGCAATAACATTTTATTTTGTTTTTTGATTAAAATGTCAAGGGAGGCCACAAAGCTGTGCTTGCTTTGAACTCCTAAAACCTCTCCTGGCATTTTCTGAGAAGTGTGTGGTGTGGGAGAATGTGGACCCCTTGCCCACGTGGTGATCAGGCCGCCGAGCACACGTTATTATGCAAATTTTCTAAAACTTAATCTTATAGAATTATAAAATAATTGTACATAATTATAAAAATTATAAAACTGCTTTTGGATAAAAACATTTCACTTGCCACATTAATTTTTCCTTTTAAGCTGTTGGTTATAAAAAAAATTCACTTTCTTGAACATGAGATTGAAGTCTCAGCTCCTTTCTCCTTTTCGGAAAGCCAGCGTCAGTTTCCCTGTTGGGAGAAGCCCTGTGTTTCCGGAATGTTCTGCGTCTGTGCAGGGTGTGGCCATCTGCTCTCCGCCGCTCTTTGTTTTGTGCTGTGAGAGGGAGAAAAATAGGACGAAAGTGCTCATTGTCCCCCTGGAACCCCGGGCAGAACTTACCGTCCACAGATAAATCGTGACCCTTCGCCCTGAGGAAGTGGAAATGGCCTTGCAGAGTTTAACATTTAAACAAGGCAGCGGGAGCTTCACCAAGAAAACCTGAACTCCCGTACCGCTGCCCCAGACGCGGGATGTTCTGGCAGAGACCGTCCTCTCGTGTCCTCTTTCCCACTGGGTTCACACACCTCAGTCCTCCCTGCAAATTTCAGGGACAGCCACCCGGTTTTTAAAGGGAGAAGGACATTGGAAGACATTGCTACTTTTGCGGGGGGCCAAGTTTGGGATTTTTAGGAGAGACTTAGATAATATGTGTGCAGCGAAGAGTCACAGCCATCCAGAGAAATGTCACAGGTCACACGCAGTCAAGGTCATGGGAGTGTCCAAAAGGCTCAGCCCCTGAGGGTCTCTCCTGCCTGCGGCTCTGCACCCTGGACCAGGTGCCCGGCTCCCAGGTGCTCTCCTCCTGCCCCAAGTCTTCTCCCCTCCCCTCCTGCCCTCCTGGCTGTGGCCTGGAGCACCAGGTTGCTGTCTCCTCTGTAGCCATCTGTCCTCTGTGCGGGCCCCCTGCTGGGAGCCTCCTGTGTGTTCCCCTGGTGTGCCACCTGACCCTTCCCCGTAGAGGGTCTCCGCAGTTTGGGGCCCGTGCAGGGACGATGCTTCACCTCTTCATCCTCGGAAGTCAGGGGAACACGGGAGTGAGTAGAACCCTCCCTGTGGAAACGGCTCCCTCTCCGGGACACCCCTGAGTGTCCTGGAACTCGTGGGTTTCAGATTCCGGGGCCAGGATCCCCACCATCCCGTGACAGGTCTGGGGTGACAGGAGCTGCTGTCTCTGTCCCCATCCCTCCCCTGGGAACTCTGTGGCCCTGTCATAAGCCTGAAGTTCATCAACAGCAGACGACCTGTGCAAGCCCAGGACTGGCTCTCCCGGCCCCACTGAAGGGGGCCAGGTGGTAGGTCTGCGTTGGTCCCCAGCTCTGCCCTGAGACAGGCATCCGGGCTGTGTGCACCTCCGGGGTGGGAGACAGTGGGGGTGGGTGCTGAGGACCACGCCGGTCATTCCCCTGTCTGATCGGGGAACCAGTGTCCGCTCCGTGTCACTCACGGCTCCCCTGCTGAGCTCCTTCAGGTTCTTCCTTGTTCAGTGACGCTCACAACCAGTAAGTACTAGTGAGAACCAGAGGGAGTGTAGTGGATCCATAACTCAGCAGTTAAAAGAGCAGAAGGTGATTTGCTCGGTTCTGGAGGCTGGGTGTCAGGCATCGGGGTGCCGACAGGGCCGTGCTCTGCGGTGGGTCCGTCCTCACCTCTCCCGCTTCCGGGCCCCGGCCCTGCCTGGCTGTCCTCGACCTCTGTCTCCTTCGTCCCATGGTCATCTTCTCCAGGTGCCTGTCCCCTCTGTGCCTGAGTGTCTTCTCTTCCTGTGAGCAGCCACCAATCACTGGATGCAGGATCCATCCCACCCAATGAGCTCATCCCAGTTTACCCCGTCACGTTCCCCAAGGCCCTGCTTTCCAAGAAGGCCATGTTCTGAGGTTCCGGCAGGTCGTGGATTTTGGGGGGACCCTATTCAAGACACTCCAGGTACCGATCATTTGGGCCAGAGCCTTTATTGAAGAGCGGAGGTACTTCAGTAAAGCCATCAATGTGCCCAGGATGCCCGCAGACATTAGCCATTGATAACTGGTAGTGACCGTGGATGGCCACCAACCAACGCAGTACCACACTGACTGCTCGGTGCTTTGAATGTGGCCATGGCTGTCCCACAGCGACAGGAAGGAACTGGCAGGTCCTCCTGGGGACCTGCTGGTCAGCAGGGGTTCACCGATGAGTGGGCGGTGAAAACAAAGGGGCCCCGTGCTGGCCATCCTCAGGGAGCGTGCAGCGCCGTGATTCAGGGAGCCCTGTGCGATGAACAGGTCAGTCAGTGGGCGTCACCTTTGTCCTCTTGGGCCCATCCCCGTGATGTTTGATGGTGGGCACAGACCCACAGGGTTTGGGTTCATGTGCGTGGCGCTCACACGGAGCGGTAGCTGCTGTGGGCCGCACCGTCGGAGACACGGCTGGCTGGGAGACCTCCCACTGAGGGCCCGAGTTTGCAGGCCCAGCGCTGCTCCTGCGTCACTGCTGGGGCTGGTGATGGAGGGCGGGGCAGCGCCGTGGGGCACAGTGCCTGGGAGGGGATGCGGGTGGAGGGGCGGGGTGCACGGCTCGGCTCCTGCTCGTTACTTGGAGGCCGATCCGCCCTCACGTTGGGGGGTCCCCGTCACAGCCCCAGCACGTGTGTGTCAGTTCACCCACCAGCCTGCTCCCGCTCCCCTCGGACTGGCACGTTCGGGGTGCCGTGGACAACAGAGGGGCAGACCTGGGGGTGGGAGCTCGGGTGGGGGTCTCAGGGCCTGGTGGGGAAAGGGCCACTCTGGGGTGACTAGGCCT
Organism: Carollia perspicillata; assembly: GCA_004027735.1. NCBI lineage: Eukaryota > Metazoa > Chordata > Mammalia > Chiroptera > Phyllostomidae > Carollia > Carollia perspicillata. The sequence goes on along the minus strand of PVKM010011725.1, from coordinate 21,124 downwards.
CGTCGGGTCGGCTGGTGGCCCTTCTCCGTTCCCACTGGAGATGGCGGTCACCCCACACCCCAAGGGTGTGGCCCACCGATGCCTGTCCGTTCTTCCCACACCCATTTCCAAGGCTCTGCTGTGTTTGGGACCCCCTGTGGGATGTTTCGAGAAATGAGCCGGTTAGCGCACCGTCTGGCCGCCTGTGAGCACCCCTCCCTTGGGGAGACGACTCATATGAGCAGCTCTTGGTACAGTGGGGAGCGAAGTGGTTCTGGGGGTCTCAGCCGAGTTGTTAGGGGGTCAGAGTGCCGTGGGCTGGGTTGGGGGTGACGGGAAGGGGGTGTGTGGTGGGCCTGGAGAAATGTGTGGCTGTCGCTGTAGGTGGTGGGTTGTTGGGGTTTTTTTTCCTTTCTTTTTTTTTTTCCTGGATTGAGGAAGAACAGCCAAGAAGTGATGAGACTTAGGAGGATGAGAAACCAGGGACCTGAATTTCCGGCCCTTCCTGAGTGAGTCCGAGAGTCCAGATTTTTTATGTGTTTTATAGGTACCCAGTTGTCCTTGGAGTTTGGCGTGGATGGTGTTGCCCTCTCTCCAACGTACCGAGGGCATCTCCCTGCCGGCTTCTCCAGGGCCACGCACCGGGAGCATCCCCGGAGCCTCCCTGGAGCAGCAGGGCTGGTGGAGAGAACTGGGCACAGGCCAGGCCACGAAGCTTGGTGACAGGAGTACAGGAAAGCAAAGCAAAGGACGGCGGGTTTCTAATACAGAAATCCTCAGCAGACGCAGGCTCCACCTTGGGGACAAGGTGATGGGGGCTTGTTGGAAGGGCATGAGGACACTGGGTATCCAGTCGGGAGCTTGCCTGCGGCCAAGGACAGAGCGGCATTTCTGAGGACTCGCTGTGCCTGCGGCGGCCCACACCCCTGCGCCAGGACACCCAGGTGCCGGGGAGCCACCGTGAGAAGCACGGGCGTCTGCTTGAGCCTGCCTGGCCCCCTTGTCCCGGAGGGCGAGAAGGCCCCACTGCCGGGGTCAGGCGCCCTTCACGGGGACCAGGGTGTGGCCTCCTCAACAGCGTGGATGTTGGGCCTGAGCATCCCCCGCTGCAGGCCTTTCTGCCCAGCCGGTCGCCTCGGCCAGCTGCCGGTCGACCTCAGTCCCTGCTTTTCAAATCCGGGGAAGAATGCTCTGGGGTGACCTGTGCTCTGATGGCCTCGGGCCTGTGTCCCCACGCATGTCACTTTCAGGACTTGGGGGGCGGGTGATCGGTATGAATGAGGTCTTCGTGTGGCAAGAGTCGGCTTAGGTAGTTGAAAAAGCAAAGAATATTTGACCCAATTCTTTTCAAAGATTTATAAGCCAGCCCTAAAAAAAAAAGAAAGAAAAAGAACTCCTCTCTCTCCCCGTCCGTTCTCCCTCCCGACCCCAGCTCTGGAGCAGGAGGCTCTTCTGGCAGTTAACGACGGAGTTGCCGTGCGGCCCTGTTAGCCTCTCCTCCCGTGAAATGCCCGCCACGGACCTTTGATGGCTGTCGTAACGCGGCATCGTTATCAGAAGGGCTCTCGCACAAATGAAAACCAGGCCCACGGTCTGTGAGGGGAAACTGGATTTGCTTCTCGCCTTTAGGAGAAAGGAGAAGAGCAGGGAGAAGGTGAACTCTGCGTCGGTATTTTTAGAAGTTCGATTCCAGGAAATGACCCCCACCACCTCCTGGGGCCGGCGGAGCGGCCACACCCGCTCGGCAGGGTGCCTCTCGTTAAGGTGAGGGTGTGCACAGGCGCCCCCGGTTTCTGGGGCGTGTCAGCATCCCCTCTGAAGTGCTTTACTGGCATCTAAAATTCCGTCGTAGCTGTTCGACACTGCGCCGTGCCGCTTGTTTCTGAGAGAAGACAGCGGGGCTCTTCGGGGGCCGCGGGTCCAGGCCGGCGCCGTGTCTGTGCTCTCTAACCGTGAGGATTTGAAAACTGCGGGGTGTGCTTTGCTTTCTCGTTTTATTGGGATTTATGTTATTTTAGGCAGTTGCCCCCTTTGGCCCATAAAACTTGTTTACTGAAACTGTAGGTCTGTGTTTCAAGGCTGGGAAATGCTTGTCTCGGGGGGAGGGTGTGCACCAGAGGCGTGAGCTCCCCTGTGCCCTCCTTAGGAAGGACTCCTTAGCGTGTGTCCTCCTTAGGAAGGACTGCCATGCGCGCTCGGTCACGGATCACCCGGCGTTGCGCCCTCCGGTGCTGCCCGCGTCGTGCAGTGTGACAGGAAAGGGGCCGTGTTCCCCTCTCCCCCGAGTCCTGATTGTTCTGTGTGTTGGCTCGGGCAGCCCCTGCGCCTGACTTCTGCCGGTCGGTTCTTGGAGACCGTTCTGTGTCCTGGAGAGCGTCTCCCATGCCCAGACATGCTTGCACCCCTTCCCGCACAGCGGCAGTGATGGAAGGTCCCCACAGGATAAGCCTGTAGTCCACCAAGGTGGGGATTCCAAAGGTTGCTCCTGACATCAGACACGGTGCAGGGGCAGGCCGGCACGGAGCAAGTGTGAGCCCAGCATTTCCTACCGGAGGCTGGTCTCCGGGAGGCCGTCAGCTCAGGTGCCCGCAGTAGGCCGAGCTGTCTGGCTGCTCTGCCTGTGACCGTGTGGCTGGCGTGTGTGTGTGTGTGTGATGGCCGGGGTGGAGTCGACACCAGACGTCTCAGGTACGTGTTCTCCCCCTGATGGAGCATCAGTGGCTTCTGTGGTGCTGGAGCACAGAGCTGGATGGGTGAGTGTGTGTGTGTGAGAGAGAGAGAGAGAGAGACACACACACACACAGAGACGGAAGGGCCCTCCCTCGGGTCCCGGTCCGTGGAAGTGCGCCCAGATGGGACCCCTCTCCCCTCTCTGGTCCTGTGAGGGCGGCGAGCCCAGAACGCAGTGGTGTCGAGGTCTCTGATAGCAGACTTAATTTTCTGAGCTGTGCTTCCCTAGCTCTGGGCCATGTAGACCAGCCGGAGTCGTGGGGCCTGGACGAGGGGTGGCTTCAGGCCTCTGAGTGCGTGGGGTGGGGGCGAGCCCGCGGCCCCCTTCTTTAGGCGCTGCACTGGTTCCATTGCGGGAATAACACCGTTGCTGCTCTGCTCGAGTGGGAGGGCTTGAGATGTGGCAGATTTTCTCTCTTTCGCCCCAACTCCGGAATTTAATGCCAGCAGGTGAAGTTTTGAAGGCTGCTATCAAGTATCCAGAGACAATAACTGTCTTAAAAGCGGAATTTTGTCAATATTTTCTGCTGTGGGCCAAAGGACATTCCCAGTAATGGAGTGCGGAAGGCGTGCTGGAAGGTGCCGGAGTGAGGGCTGCAGGATTTATTCTGAGTTCGAGCCCGCCGTGTCCGGGGGGGCTCTGTGGCTTCTTCATAATCTTGCTGCTGTCATAAATGGAGGCACGAGATGCGATTTTCTCTGCAGGGAGAGCATTTGCCGGACCTTTCTACAGGGGCGGCGCCCCGGCAGGATGTGCCCCGGCTCCAGGCTTTCCTCTGACAGCCCCATCAGCCCGCTGCCAGCCAGCCACCCTCACCAAATGCCTGTCCTTGAAATACTGCGATGCGGTTGCCAGAAATTGGCCTGGCCGTGGACGTGACCTTGTGTTCATGGCTCCAGTCCTGCCCACTGCACCTTTGGAAGGTGCTGTTTTCTGGGAAGGGTGGCGCCTGTCCCGGGGTCCCTCATCCTGCTGATGCCTGTGCCTTCGCTCCCTGGGAGCGCGTCCCTGTGCCCTTGGTTTTAAACACGCCATTTTGCCACGCTTTTGTAGAAACTTGGTTAAATAGCAAATTGCACAACCCACAAAACGTAATGGCCTTTTATGACTTAAAACAGATGTTTGCTTCCATTGTGTGGATTGCCTCTCCCTCTCGGTTATCTTACTTTGCAAAGAATTATCATTTTGGAAAATGTCTCTCCCCTCACTCTGTCGGGGGGCACTGCCACCTGCACTTCTAAGGCGTTTTCCAGAAAGCGGTTTTCTGATAGAGAGACGATACCACCTTCGCAGTTTTCCCGAGAGTCTCCACGGTCAGGGGAATCCGAGAAACAGCAGTGTGGCCCCGCACACGTGTGTGAGGGACACACGCACGGAGCAGGGAGCCTGGCTGTGTCCTTTGGACGTGTGACAGGCACCCCGACGTCCGCCTTAAAGGGGCTGCTCGCTGTGCTTGTTGGAAATGCCCAGACTGGACTAGATCTGTGTTTTCACTTCTCACCCACTGTCAGGGACAAAGGGAATAGCCGAAGATCTCACTCATTCAGGCAAAGTGAAAGTAAACCCCAGGCTCCGGTGCATGTTAGAAACCAGAGAAACACAACACTGCTTTCTGAAGTACAAAGATAAGGGCGGTAGTCAAAACCTTTTTTTTCCCTGAGAAAATACCGAACACTGGGAGCCATCTAGAACTATTTTTTGAGGGCATGAATGAAAAATACAGGCGAGCCTCCAAAACTGTTTCTAACCAGGGCTGTGTGTCTCCGGGCGACACGCAGCACTTCCGTCGCCCGACCAGCCCCTGCAGGGCCCTCGGCACAGGCTCAGTGGCCTCCGGAGTGACCTGCAGTTCGCGTGTGAAGTTCTCCCTTCCATCCAGCTTCCCGATTCTGCTGGCTTTGAGCGAAGACCTCTTCCCTGCACAGATAGCGAACGGGGGAGCGAGGTGCAGGTGGAACCGACAGAGTGTGTTGATCCCTGGGACTGCCCAGGAAGGACTTGCTGGTCCACGCCTTCCTGTACGCCGATCTTCCTGGGTACTTTTCAGGTGTTCATTTGGAATACTCCAGACAATCCTTTGCGTGATTTGGGATCCAAGGGTTCTTCCGATGGTGAGACAGACTGAGGAAGGAGGAGCTCAGAGAGGGGGAAACTGAAAATACAAACATGTTTTGGGGAATACAGTTGACACTTAACAGGCCCATATTAATGGAGGGTCAGAAAAACCACCATATTAACCATATGAATGGAGGGAAAAGAAAAAAAGAAAAACCACAAGTTCTAAACATTTTTTTTCATTTCACATTGTTTTATACGTGTAAGCTAAGGTTTCAGTTACACATCACACACACAGTTGCCTGATTATGTTTTTGCTGTTACTCGTGCAATCACGTGCTTTTTGGGTGTGTCAGCCTGACCTGCTCCGGCTGTGACCGCTGCGTCACATGCCGTGTCCGCATTTCCTGCTAAGCCTTGCGTGGTCCCGCCCACGGCATCTTTGTGGATGGCTAAGCAGAGGCCTCGTGTGTGCTGAAGCAGGTGGAGGCCCAGCCAGCGGGTGGCAGGACCAGCCTGTTGCAGGGTGCAAGCGTGCTCCCTAGTGGGGCGGGAGCGTACCACTGCCTGCAGCTCTTTGACTGGGGGTGACGAGAGTCTGGCTGGAAGGCCCAAGGGCTGTCACCTCCTCACAGGGAAGTTCCCTGCCTCCAGCCCCCTCTATTTCTTCATTTCTTCATGGCCTCTTTGGAGGAGACGTCTCAGTCCTCTGTGCCTTCCTTCCATACTCAGGGTTCTCGTGTCTCGGTTCCTGGGTGTGCTGTCTTTGCACACTGGCCCTGCAGGTGCCCCCCAACCCCACCCTGGACAGCCTTCCTGCCACTCCTTCCATGGTGGTCCTTGGAACAGGTCAGAGGGGAGGTTCAGGGTCTGGGCCCTGCCAGGCCCTCTGCCCTTCTCTGAAGGGGGTGGGGTTACACACAGGTTGCTCCACCCCCAGGGCTTGTCCTGCCCCTCCAGCCATCAGTGATGAACCCCACACGCTGCTTTGGGGCACCCACTCACTCGGCCCCCCACCCCAGCCTTGTCCCTGGAAGAACTGGTCAGAGCCGAATGCCTTCCTGCCACCAGGGGTCTTCCTTGCAGCACTGTCCCTGAGCCTGCCTGTCCTCTGGCACTGGGCCCACCTTCCTTGCTGGGGTGAGGGCAGCTGGCCCTGGGGCCACCTCCCCTTTGCCCAGATGGTGCCCCACACAGACTAGACCCAAGGAAGCATCTGGTAAGTGGAGGACAGACCAGCCAGCCAATCCAGGACTGGATCATTTGTGACCCCCTCCGACCTGGGAGCCGAAAGAGCGGTCCATCCAGGAGGGCCCTGTGGGGCTCGCCGTCTCCGTGGGAGGTCGGCCACCCAGGGCATCAGCACAGCCAATCGCTGAAGCGTAGGCTCCTCGGAGAGCATGCGCCTCGTCACAGCAGTGGTGCCTCTTAACTCGGTCCCCCGCAGGCGACTCTGAGTCACCGGCACTGTTGGAGTTGGGGCCACTGAGGGGTGGGGGCAGGGGAGGCCGGCCCCAGTGGACTCTTCGGTGGATCGGGAGGATGGAGCCCAGATGAGCCATTGCCTTGTCCAGGTGTGTGGCACCTGGGGCAGGTGGAGGACCGGCTTGTGCCCCCGGGTCACCTGTGTTGCCGTGAGGGCGGTGAGCTGCAGGTTCTGCTCGCCACACTGTCCGAGTTTCCAGAGTACCCATGGTCTACTTTTTCTTCTCTCTCCTGGTGACGTCCATTTTCCAAAGGAACTATTATTTTATCTTTCTAATTTGAGAGGGAATTATGGGGAAATAACTCCTCCATTCTCGGACATTTTTCTTTCTCGGTGCAGCGTCCACGAGATACGGAGATTGGGAAAACACAGACAAACAGCCCCAAAGCGCCATCCATCACCCCCCACCCAGATGCAGCTTCTGGGAACATTCTTGTCGGCATCCTGCCAGGGTTTTTATTTTGTTTTTTTGCCTCTCCGTATATTTTTTAAACAAATGTGGGGTGATGGTAGTTATTTATCAGTTTGCTTTTGCTCTCTGTCGATGGTGAACGGCTTTCTCACACCACACACTTTCACAAGGATCTCACTGGGCAGTTTTTTTCTGCCGTGACGGTGCTCGGTCATGCTTTGGGACCTGCTGCCCACCTGTCCTCCAGGTGTGTCGGTGTATCTTCCACTGAGAGTGTGTGGGAAGGTCCTGCCCCTGAGCCATCGCTGCGGGGGGCGGGGGGGACTTTAAATGCTGTAATTGCCACCAGTTTAGCAGCTGTGAAGCCCCTGTTGTTTCAGTTTGTGTTTCTTGGGCTCCAGGGGAGGGTGAGTGTGCTCCCATGTGCCTTACTGGGAAAATGCGTTTCTTCCTTTCTGAAGTATTTTCTGTTTGTGCTATATGCTCTTCTTTTTTTTTTTTCTAATCGCTGTGCTCGTTTATTTTCTTGCCGATTTGGAAAATCTCTGATAAGGAGGTCAGCTCATCTTTGGTGTCTCTCTGTCACAGCAGGTGACCCCTGTGGTTTGACATTAGAAAAGTACTTTGTGATGTTTTTCCTCCTTCCGTTACCTTTTACGGTCATGTAGGCGGCCTGTATTTATTTTAGAAGAACTGGAACAAAGAAAAATAAATTCAAACATACATGAATCTTATGTGAAATCCCATCATCCAGAAAGAACCCAAATCGGTCTTCTGGTGTCTCTTCTTCTGGATCTTTGCAGTGTGAATCTGTGCGTAATTGTGTTACACGTGTGTTTTTACCGAAGTGCTTTTCCCCCCCCGCACACTTTCTTTAATAGTTTGTTGTTTGCACGTGGCATTTGCCCTGTCGAGACGGGCCTGCCATGGTGGGTGCCTGCGTGGCCTCTCACTTTGTCACATGCACGTTTCATTTGAGAAAAGCTAGTCAGTGGTGGAGACGCTGCTCTCCATTCCTATCGCAAACAGCTGTGTCATTAACGTCTTTGTGTGGCAGTCCCGGCGATGGTGTCTTCCATTACTTTCTGCTTCCCCAGAAGTAGAATTACTAGGTCAAAGGTTCCAGCTGTTTTATATTGCTTTGGTCCGCATCCTGCCAACCGGCCTCCAGGAAGGCTGTGCCCATTTCCAATGCCACTGGCGGCGTGTGTCTCTGGGTTGTGGTGTTTCTGGGTGTACTGAGTGGTTTTTATGTAGTTTAATGGGTCTTTTCCTGCAGAGATTCTGCCTCTGAAGTAATGTGTAAAAGGTGCCTTCTGACCCGCAAGATTATGTAAATTTCTGTTTTATTTTCTTCTAGTATTTTCATAGATTCTTTTTTTTTTTTTGGTATTCCAGCGTTTAGCTTATTTAAAACTGATTTTGGTATTTGGTGTGAGGCAGGCATGTCACTTTAAAAAAAGCCAGTTTTTTCCAATTCCACTTGTGGGAACATCTGTCCTTTCTGCACGGATTCTAAAGACCGTGTGCATCACACGCCAAGTTCCGAAACGCATGGCTCTCTCAACTTCTCCTTTGAGTTCAGTGAGTGACCTGGCTGTTCCCGACCCGTATTCCCTGTTTTAGTTAGTGTGGCGATTGAGTACATTTAAAAATAATCTGCAGCTCTCTGTTTCTACCCAGTGCCCATTTCGCTTATTTTTCAAAGTGTTTTTTTTAACTCCTCTGTATTAGATAAACTTTAGAACCATTTTATCAGCTTTAAAAAAAAACTTTAGAACCATTTTATCACCTTTACCACCTGTGGTGGTTTGAGTGGAATGATACAAGGTTAACTAATGCAGGGATACTCGGCGTCCTTATACTAGTAAATCTCCCCATTCTAAAAGTACAACTGGTTATGCTTTCTAACGTAGTCACGTCTCGTTTCCTTCTGTAAAGCTTTGTGGGGCTTCATAGAGGCGGCTTACATTGTTTTTTACGTTATCTGCCGGGTTTCTCCTTTATTTGTTCGTCGCTCACAGGACAGGATGGCAGTTGCCCTGCCATTTGAACCGGCGTGCTGGGCGTGTCCAATGCCACGGGGGCGGAGACCCGTCCATCAGCGGGAGCAGCGGTCTCCCTCCGCAGAAGTAGTTCCCAGTCTCCACCTGAGCGTGTTCCTTGCCCTGGTTCTTGACTTTTGTTTTAAAAAAAAACATGGGGGCTCTTCTTTCATGTCGCTGAATTGAAAGGCAGACTTCAGTTGGGAAGGATGCCTTAAAGATCTCCTGTGACTAAAACCCAGGGAGCTCTGGTCCCAGAGGGGGTTGGAGACGTCCTGTCCCATGCGCGTGGCCAAGAACAAGCTGTCTATTCCCAAACCGAAATGTTTTCAGGGCGAATTGGCAGGAAAAAGGGCTTTGACGTGACAAAACCGTGGGAAGACAGGGTATTTAAATATTAAAAACGCCCCCTGGGTGGGGGTTTAGGGAACGGGGGAGAGGGTCTGATTTTTCAGAAGTACATTAATGATGGAATCTTTCGGAAGCAACCGCAGCCTCCTTTAAGGAACAGCCTCGAACGGACATCTTCCAGAAGAGCTACTTGTCGTGCCATCCCCAGCTATCTCAGTGCTGTCTCAGGACAGCGAGAGCATCTTTGAAAACGTGTAAACTCACGTGGGTTTCCGTCTGCAGCGTCTGTCACCGTGGCTGGTGCCCACTTCCTGTCACGTGGCCGCCGTACCCGGTCGCCCCCCGGGCCGGGCCTGGGCCAGTATCTGGGAAGCACGAATGCTTTGGGGGGCGGGGTATTATTTCTCGTGGTTGTCTTTAATCTAATGGAGAATGATTTGCTTTAAAAATGAAAATTAAATCTTGGTGTGCCCCATCGGCACTCTGATTTGGAACCGACGGTGACGTTTACAGCGCATCACAGCTTCTCCCCGTGGAAAACCAGTGCCTGCGGCTTTACGCGGCTGGAGGAGGGTTTCATGTGATCACATGCACGGGAGGCTCGGAGGCCTCCGTAAAAACACGTGTGTCTTTCTGCTGTATAATGAAACCTTGCCCATCTGAAGGCCAGTTAATGGGCATCTTGATTTCTCCAAAACAGCTCACAGTCAGGAAGGGGGAAAAGACACCGGACGCCGAAAGTCCATGCTCAGAATCCATGTATGTAGTCGCAGACAGGCTCTCCAAGGCCTCACCCTTAGCCGGAGCTTTGTTTTTTGGTTGCGCCCAGTTCGGAGATTCCCGAATACCCGTTCCCCGGGGCCACGGCGAATCCGAAGCAGCGAGACGGAAGTTGGGGAAGGCGCAGAGAGAACAGGAAGAAGTGAGAGCAGAGACCTGTTAGTGAGGAGAGAGAAGGAAAGAAAAAACAAAACTAGACGAAACAAATAAATACCCTGACAAACACAGTGTCAGAGCCCATTCTGGTCAATGCTGATGGTTCACGGTGTATTTCTAGTTGTCAGGAAAAGGTTAGTTGTATGCAGTATGCTTCTGTGGTGTACAGCTCATGTGAGTCTCCAGGGTTTACGCATTTTAACGCAGTTCTGCGTAAAAGGGCGAACCTCCCACCACCTGGGAAGCGGAGCCTCCTCTGTCTCCGCGCTGCTTGCGCCCTACCGGGCTGTGGCTTTCGTTACATTTTACATGAAGTCCCTGGTGGTGCCCATTCTTCCTGCCTCAGATGGAACCGTTTTGGCATATAACTTCACAATGGGGAAGCATATTTTCTGCATCTGTTTTAGTGTGTGTATATTTTTAGGTTGAATTGGCTGGAAACGATGGTTCTGTTCTGACGAGTGTGCCTCCTGGTTTCCTCCCGTCCGTGTGGGGCGTTTCCTCCGGTCCCACCTTTGGGCAGGAGGCAGCCCCGGGTCATTCCCACATGGGGGGGGGGGGCGGCGGCGGTGTCTGTCCACACGACCTGCCTACTCACCGCCCCCGTTTTCATTTGCACACTTCCTTCCCGGAGAGCTGGTGCGGCGCCCCTTCCTCTGGGAGAAACGAATAAGCTAAGTCTAGGCAACAGGCTGTTTGCGCTTCCACAGAATCACTTCTGTATTTTAACCAATCTGTTTTGTTTTTTCCTGACATAGCTGGGATAGACTATAAGCCAGTTGTCACTTCTTAAAATGTAATGGTTTTGGACTTGATAGATGATACGTGATCTAAAATTAATATTAGGAAAATACTACTTGTATTTTTTAGTACCTATGTAAGATTCAGTTTGCAGCATTTCTAAGAAATTACTTTTTATTTATTGAACATTACTGCCTGAATTGGTTTGGTTTCTACCGAGCACAGTGGAATTGTTGCAGCGATTTTCCCGTTCAAGACACAGAAGATAACAAATAGACCGTCGTTTTCCGGGTGTGTTTTATTTCTTGTACTCAGGAGGAGACTGAACTAATGAAGAAAAATAATATTTGTACTTATGTCCTAGAAGAATGTCATAAGAACTATTTATTGCTCACTAAAGAAATTAAATTACTTAATGAAGGTGAATTATTAGCTTAATTTATTAGGAATTTAATTTGGAAGCTATTTTCATAGGGAGATGGGCCAAGGCAAGAGCGATAACACTTGAATGTATAAAGGCACTCAAATGACTTAATAGGCAACTAAGTGTATTTCCACGGAAACAGGTATTTCTGTGCTTTAAATAATAATGTTTCTTCAAAAAAGACCTGTTGTCAATATAACTAGGCAGTCAGTAAGAAAGTCTGATTTCTTTAAGAGGAAGTCATTTTTAAAAGTAGTATTGCTTATCATTGACGGGACTTGTGTGTTTCTCAATTAGCTTCCATTTCTAAAATACATGCTGAGTTGTTTCTGGTACCAGGGTAGCTGTCTGTTCATTGTTAATTTCGGGTCACTGAAGGCCAGAAATCAGACCGATCAGAGTGCCTTAGGTCCAGTCGGAGCAGACAAGCTGGGTCTCGTTAGGTTGCGTGTGTGTGGTGATGGCGGACCCTGAATTCCGCCTACGTCCCTGCCTTTGCTGGCGAGCCCTCCCGACTGCGTTTCCAAGTGCATCAAGGTGTCAGGGAGCACTTCTTGATATCTAGGTGTGAATTAGTGATGATGATGAAGGCCAGAGCTGGCAGCTCCAGGACAGTGCACTGGGATCTTCTGGAAACATCACCTGATTGTTGTTTCAGTGATCTGTGAATTAGGTGGGAGGATTGTGAGGAAAACTTCGCTGCTTCTCTCAATAAACTGTTTTTCTGTTTGAAATTTTCAGTTACTTTTAGTAATTTGCATGATGACACGCCGCACGGGATCTTTGGGTGGTTTCCATGGCATCGTCGCGCGTGATGTGGGCCCACGAACAAACACAGCAGTAGTGCGCCTCGCCCGCCTCAGGGCAGGACCACCTGGGCCACTGTGGGCTCTCTGTGCCCGAAATGAGCCCTTCCGTCTTCTCCTTGAGCTGTGGCATTTCTGACGACGTATTTCTGCTTAGGACAGACTTACGGGAAACGCTGTTCTTTTAAAAAGACTCAGATGACTCGCTTCCATTGACATTTTATCAGAAAATAATGGTGATGGCTGTTTACCGCCTCGATGACGTGCATGAGACGTCCCGCTGAGAAAGGGCCCGCGCTCCCGTTGGTCGCAGTTCCCTGGAAGACAGTTAAAGAGCTTGATCACATTGATCATCGATTGAGAGATCGTTAACGAGCTGGCCTCCTCCATTGACAGATCACTCAGGACCCCGAGGAGCATGCGATTTCCTCTGTTTTGCAGTAATTCATTGGAAACATTTACCAAAACCCCTAATGTAGACAAAAGCTGGTCAGCCCCCGTTAAGTGATGGGTCCCTTTTACTGCTCTTCCGAACCGTGCGTCTTCCAGTCACGTGTCAGAACAGAGCGGCCGGTCGATGCTCCCGGCTGTGACGGGGACAAAGTACCGGAAGCCAGACTTTTAACGGGGGTCTGAGAGCAGGCGCTTTCCCTGAGAAAACGTTTCTAACAGTTATTGATTGTCTGAGGATATTCGGTAAGTCACTAATCTCGGAAATTGTTCGTTTTGTACAAATCGGCTGCTTAAGTTGTGCGGTGAGCTTTGCGCGAGAGGAACAAGGGGCCGGCCCCGTGGAGAAGTTAGTGGCCATCTTTGCTTTTGCTTCTGGGCGTTTCTGTCTGGTTTGGCATCTCCATTCGGACCATGGAATATCTCGGCACCCGCACCCCTGGTCGAATGCTCACCGTCTCCAGTCTGCGTTCACATGGATTCCAGCGGGATCCCGAACTTTAGCTGCCGTATGCCTGTTGCTGGGGCCCCACTTCAGCTGCCCCCTAGCTCTGCAACCTTGGACACACTGACTGCCTCCGTTTCTCTGTCTGTTGTTGAGAGGGGTCAACGATGTGGGGTGGCCGAGCAGCAGGGCCTGGTCTCCGCGCAGGTGTTCGATGGGCCGTGTGGAGAGGCCATCCCCGAGCACCCTGGGGTACCTGGGCCTCGAGGCTGTCTGCCTCTGACCTCAGTCCAGACACCCGGCACCTGTAGCTCTGTCTGGTGCACGAGGGCTACCGCAGCCATCCTTCATCTGTGCCACTGTGTGCTCGTGGCTTGGATTTTATTGGGATGCAATGGTGGGTGCCATGGTGCCTGTTATTGGGGGTTCTCGGCGCCCCCTCCCTCCCCCGTACAGTGCGTTTGTGTCGAAATCACATCTCCGTGCGCACGAGCTCCTGTCTGGCTCCGAAGGCTCTTGTTTCAGATGTGAAAGCCGACGTGCACATGAGAGTTATTTCCTGTAAAGATTAGATAGTTTTTGTGTGAAATTACAGGTATTTATAGTCTCTGTAAATACAAGAGATGTAGTTTGCCATTCTTGGTAGGACAGATAAAGATTCTTTCTTTGGGAAAAGGGAAGTTTTGGGTTCTTTTTCTCTCCTAGAGGGGGCGACTTGTAGTAATAAAGAGTGTATTTTCTTCGGTGACACAGAAATGTGTATGTCAGTGCATTGGAAACACATGGAACTTTGCTACAGGTGACGCCAGCTGAAGTTTTCTGTCCTATCATTCTTCATTGAAATGCTACTACATTGATTTCATGACCCACTAATGAGTGACGCCTCTCGGTTTGGAAAACATTGTCCTGGAGTATCACCCAGGATTGTCCCCCTCACCTGGGTGCCTGTGAAAACCAGGGAGGGTGAGCATGCCGGCCCCTCATAGATGAGGATGAGGATGAGGATGGCGGTGAGGCTGACAGTGATGGTGATGACGAGGGTGATGGAAATGACGGGGATGATAGTGGGGGTGGTGTGGGGGTGGTGATGACGATGGTGATGGTGATGATGGTGACGGCGATGAGGATAATTGTGATGTTATTGGTGTCATCTATTTATTTATGGGTCTGTAACTTGATATTTTTAAAATTATAAAACACATGCTTATTTTTAGTAGCGATGTGTATATAAATATTTATACTCATCGCAAAACAGTTAAGGACGGTCATTAGTCTCCCCCCTCCATTTCCCCAGCCCCTCCCATGAGGGCGCCAAAGAAGACGGCCTGACTCAGTCTCCCTCCTTGTCTCTGTGCTCACACGTGTTTGTGAAAATGTGGGATTTTTTTTTCTAAATAGTGGAATCTGTCACTGAGCAGTTGGGTTTCTTCACTGAAAAATAAGTCATGGTCATCGTTCTAGACGTGGGTCCTATCCAGACTCTTCCTCGCTACACGCTTTTCAAGACCGGCTGCCCCTGGAGGCTCAGCTGTGACCTCAGTGGCAGTGCCCTGGGGTCTCGGGTTGGGGGCCGCCCAGCCCGTGCTGCTGGGTGTTGACCTGTGCATGCGTCTGCCTCAAAGGGTGCACTTCAGCGGGGCGGGGCGGGGCGGGGCGGGGCGGGGTCAGGAGCTGCAGAGCTGCCATCGCCAGACTGCCTTCCGGGAGGGTGTCCCCGCGATGCCCTCTTTGTGAGCCCATCAGGGTCCCCGACTCCAGCGGCCCTTTCCGTGGACGCCTGTTGGGCCTCCCACAGCTCTGTGCTCCGCCGACAGTTCCAGGCCAAATGAGGGGCCCGTGAAGGGACGCACCAGGGAGCCCAGGCCCAGGGTTCCTTCAAGTGGCCGCCTGGCCTCTGAGCCTGCTGCGTCTCATGCTTCCTGCCATTGGCCACTGTGGTCCGAATGACTCGGCCCAACAATAAACATCGGGCTGTATCGCCACAGACGAGAGAAGGACTGCCCCTGCTTTGGCGTGTTCCCAGCGTGTGACAGCACTTGGCCTTGCGTGACAACAAGTTGAAGGTGTCCTTTCTGCCTCCTCCCCTCGAAGGTCTGTGAGGACCAAGAGCCCATCTTCATCTCGGGTCCCTGCAGGGAGTGGCTGGTGCCGAGTGGCTTAAGCTCAGTAATGGTTTTGGAAAACGCAGAAGGGTGTCGACAGAATCTCTGTGTGTTTGTGTCCGGTCCCCTTTCTGCTCCCGTTTTCTGAGACGCCCCTGCTACGCCCAGAGTTCACATCGTCTGTCCTGAGACGGAGAGACACACAGCCCAGCTGCCCGATCTCGATTTACTGCCGTTGGCAGGGGCGGCAAGGGGGTTGGGAGAGGAAGCGTCACCGTGCGCTTCCTTGGACCTGATCAGTTTTGCCTTGTGGCTCCATCATTTGACGTCAACCCGAGACAACACCTGTTCCTTGAACGCCCAGGTGTCAGACGCCAGGTTCCAGCCATGCCATGTGCCTGTGCCCCTTAGTTTTCTGAGTGTAAAGGGCCCACGGGCAGTGTGCCTTCAGGCGGGCTTCCGGTCTTAACTTGCTGTCTCCATGGCTCCTCTGCTGTCAAAGGAAACCCCATCAACACTCTCTGTCTGTGGAGAGGGGTCCCTCCTCCTGGCTGGCAGGGTGGTCTGGCTCTGCTGCGGCCTCGCCCACGACCACACTCTTCACGCAGCATCGCAGGTCCTTAGGCTGTTGCGTGGCCCAGCTCGATGATTTGGGGCAGGAAGGAGGCAGACAGAGTGGGGTGTGCGGTGACAGGCTCCCCCACCTCCCTGGCTTTGAGGAACGAGGGGTGCTCTCCCGCTCCACGCCCCGTCCACCCCACGTGCATGGCCCGTGGTCCTCACTTGGGCCCTGGCTGACGTAGTCCCCCACCTAGACCACTGCCCATCCCCGCACAGGGACGTGGCTCTAACGGCTGCCCCCGAGGGATCGCTTCTGTCGTGTCTCCTTGGCCATCTCCCATTTCAGGGAGGCAGAGAAGTGCAATTTCATACCGTGCTGGACGAGAAGAGCCTGAACTTGGGGGATGACCCTCGTGGCTGCCACAGGGCCAGGCAGGAAGGTGAGGGGAGAAAGGAGGGAGGAAAGTAAGAAAACTGCATCTCTTCAGGGATTAGTAGCTAGTTTCTGCCCTAAGAGAAGTCCCAACCTGCCTCGATTTACAGGGCCATCATCGGAGCGACTTACTGCCTCGGAGGGTGGCTCCTTTGAAGGCCAGCAGTCATCTCTCCATGGGAAGACGTCCTATAGGGACGTTGCACGGCTTGTCAGCTCATCCCTTGGCTTGGGTCCGTGCCTGACCCCCGCCCCCATTTCTGTGAACTCGGGCGCAGGCCAACACCCGGAGCCAGGACACCTTTGCACGTCAGTGCAGCCCCGGAGAGACCGGGGCCACCTCCAGCAGGCATGGCCGCCAAAACCAATGGGTGTCCAACGTCCCGGAAACCCGGGAGCCCTGTCTTGGGTTTCTTCAAAGCTTCTGGCTCTTTCCATCCCTACTGAAGCAGAGTTCTCATTTCAGAGTGACATAGTGCATCCCGTTCTTACGTGTGAGCAGGCCGCCACCATAGTGCACTTGTACCAGGGGCAGCCTCGTCTTGGTGCCGCGGGACCTTCCGCTGAGATGCAAAGGCTCGCTTTGGGGGATTGGTGATCAAATAGGAGTTTTGATGTGGGGGAGTGTGTTCGTTTCCACGCAGGACAATTTTACAGACCGACTTCATAATAATGTCTAGTAAACAAGCAAATGAATGGCCACAGCCCACACGGGGCCTGCCCTCGTGCTAACTGCACCCTGAGGCTTTTGGTCTTGAGAGGGAAGAGCCGAGGGGACATGGTCCGAGCTCCGCAGGAGGCCTGGGTGGTCCCTGCACCACACGAGGGTGTCGGCAAGGCTGCTGGCCCCCGGGGCCTGGTGGCCTCTCCAGTCGGTCGGAGATGCGAGACTGAGTCTCCAAAGGCTTTTGTTCCTCGGAGAGAACCTCTCAGTGAAATCGGAACGCACTAAAGCAAGCCTCCCCCGTTCATCGGGCCGCGTTTACTTGACCCCCGAAAGTTCACCAGAAGAGTCCCGTCACCATCCACCTTAAGGAAGCACCTTCCCCTTTGGCCGTGCTGTTAAAACAGGGCAGAAGGGGTGGAGTGAGAGAGACCGGTGTGCCACCAGGGCAGGGGACAGTGGAGGGTCATCATTTGTGCTGCTCGGTGCAGGTGTGGGGTTGGGCTCCCGGCCGCCAGGCTACAGCGGCTCGCAATCTCGCTGCCTTAACCTTGCAAAAAACGCCGCGCCCGTGGTGAAGCGCTTAAAAAGGAGAGGTGTTGTACTCCTTCTTTACCTACCCCGCAGTGTCTGTTGCGCACCCACTGCGTGCTGTGCCAGCGAGCCGTGGCCTATGCCGACAGGCGGCGTGCAGCTTCTGGGCTTGTGATGGAATCCGAGATTGTCAGTTTGCCTCTTGCCTGGGACCACCTGGTTTGTGCTTTGGAACCTGGGGCTAGTGTTTCCTCTCTTTAAACCACAGTGGGCTCAGGCACGGATCCCGGGCCCCGGACGGGCCCTGTTAGAACGGAAGCCAGAGCACTCTTTGCCGTGGGCGGGGCTTGTCCCCGCATCCCCGCCCCAGTGGCTGCCCCCTGCCTCACAACTTCTTTCTGACTCTTCTCTGCCTTTGTAAACCTTCCTGACCCCTGCCGGCAACTCAGCCTTTCCCCTCGAGAAGCCCTTCTGGGAGGGGCAGGGTCTCCTCCTGGTGCACCTGGCCCCTTCGGGTGCTGGCCTGGCCAGCCCTGACCCCCGTCTCCATCACTGTCCCGCTCATCATTCGGGCTTGTGCAGGGCTTCTGGCTTCTTCCAGAACATCACCAGGTTGGCACGGCTTTAGGGATTGCCTGCTACAACCTACACTTTCCGTAGACGAGGAGCCAGAGACTCGAGGTTCCCCAGGGCTCCTGGTGTAGAATTAATCTCTGTGCACCTAGGGGACTCCAACTCTTCAGAATGCAGGGTCATCAGATGTTTGAGTAAATGTGTTACTCGTGGTCATATCGTGTTTATGTTTTTGGAAGGAGCGTGAAACCATTTGTCAGGAAGGCAGTTGAGCCAACACTACTTCTGTGTTGAAGTTGGGCTCATCATCTATCATTTTGACTTTGGATGGTTTTGGGAGGACCAGGAGGTGTGGGCCCTGCCTACATTTGCGGGGATCGACCTGCATTTGCAGGGACCTGCCTGCATTTGCTGGGCTCTTCCTGAATTTCCAGGGATCTACCTGCACTTCCAGGGACCTGCCAACATTTGCTGGGATCTACCTGCATTTGCTGGGCTCTTCCTGCATTTCCTGGGATCCACCTGCATTTCCAGGGATCCACCTGCATTTCCAGGGATCCGCCAGCATTTCCAGGGATCCGCCAGCATTTGCAGGCACCTGCCCACATTTCCATTTACGTTGTAGTCGTTTTAACCTCCAGTCTCCTTTCCTCGTGGTCTCTTATATGTGCTTTTTTGTTCTGTGTTAAATACGTAAACAAGGTATCCATAATCAATATATTCTTCTGACACCATGTAGTATATTTTACGTGTCCTTTTTCTTGCAAGCAGATGTTAGCATTCCCAGCTGTTCCCACAATAGTACGTTTAAATAAGGGTTTTATCGGTCTTGTTTGCATGGTGGCAGTGAGGCCGCAGAGGTCGTGTTTTCTGTTGGTCCTGGGGTCCTGCTCAGCACTCACGCAGATGCAGCAACGTGGCGGGAGGAGAGGCAGGAGCAGCGCTCTCCCAAGCTGATTTGCATATGCGTGTCAGGTCCGGCTCTGCCATTTTCAGGGTATTGAGCAAAACAAAATGACCTTTTACCAAGTTTTTGATTCTGGAAGATTCTGTATTTTGAATTTGGAGGAGAGGGGGCTGCAGAGGAAACGGGAAGACGCAATAGCTGATTCATACTCCGATGCTAGCACCCGTCGGCTGTGACTGTGGGCTTGCTTGGGGCCACTGCTGTCGGACCGCGGTCAGCTCTACTGCCAGTCAGCGCCGGGTGTCAGGAAGCCGACACTCCGGCCGACAGGGAAGGGCCGGGCTGCCCCCTGTGTCTTTTGACTTCTTACCAAGTGGGATACTGTTTCATATGTGAGACACTGCATCGCAGATTACACAATTTTACTCGGTTCCAAGATTATAGCACAATAGTCAGAAATATATATTAATACCTTGTCCGCATAGCTGTTCTCTTCAAGGGCCTCGTTTTCTTTATGATTCTTTTTCCAAAAAAGAAGTGAACAGCAAGAGGTCACCCAGTCTGTATGTTTGTGGACAGTGTGCACTGGAGGTGGGTCGTTTGCCCTTAGGAGGAATAGTGCAGACACACTACTGAAGTTTTCAGCTGGCTGCTGTCAGGATAGCCATCTCAGCAGGTGCCTCTGCCACTCAGGTAACTTCCGCCGCGCCTTCGCAAGTGTTCATCAACCGCATGCTTAGTGTCCTCCCAGGAACTGTTATGCTGACAGATGATGATGGCGATTATTACGTGTGCAGAGGGAAGGAGAAGAAAGGGAAAGGGCTGTTGGGAAGGAGCTGCACCTCGATGCAGAGGCAGCTAGGGAATGCCCGGAGTCAGGGCGGCTGCCTGCACTGCGAAGGGGTCTCCTGAGGCAGGCGTCCCAGAGGCCCCCGGGGACCGCAGTCCCTGGTCCAGACGCAGGGCGGCCAGAGTGCCCCGGGGAGTCCTCCGTGTGCATGCTGCGTGTTCTCTAGATCCTGGGCACGGAAATAAATCAGGTGCAGCCCTGCAGCACGCATGGACCTAACTGTTACAGAGCGTCATTTCTGAACTTCAGTCGCAGTCAGGTTTTTGCTTTGTTTTGTGAACTTGGTAGGCATGCACTTCTGGTTATGGGCTCATTGGGCGTCTTTTGCTTATCCACATTCGAGCCAAAGGCATGCCATGCACAGTAAACTAAACACCCACTTCCTATTTTCTTGTTTGTTCTCTTGTTTTTTTTGGAAGAGGTCACCATATAAGAAGTGGTACTGGATTTTTTTTTTTTTACTATCATTTGAACACATTAAAATATTTCTAATTTACTGGAGTGATTTTCCCTGGAGAACGTGACCCGCTTGTCAAATCTTAAACCACGGTCGGGAGATGTTTCAGAACAATGTCCACTTCGGCCACCGCACCCTGTTCCTGTGACACCTGCCATCTGAAGGCAGACTTTATTTATTTATTTATTGTTTTAGGAGAAATGTTTCTCTCCATGGGGTTATTTTCTTGCAGCTCGCCATGGAGGTGGGGCCCCATTGGCTCGTCACAGGTGTGTACCTGAGTAAGTAAAAACACTTGAAGAAAAGTAAACTTCGTGCTTCCCGACTGTCGTGTTTGATCTGGGCCCGACTCTGATGGCCGTTTGAAGCCAACATGAAATGCAGGGCCTGCCTGACCTGTTTTAGCGCCATTATCATAATCTCACTGTCGTGTGGCCACTGAGTTAATGTACTTACAAATGACAGAGGAAGTGTGTTACATGACCTCAGGGTTTTCAAAAATTAAATGACGTCGTAGGTCGTATTTCAAAGAAGAGCTGAGGAGAATGGTTTTCTTTCCTGCATAAAGTGTCACTACGCATAGCAACAGGATATTGTATTTCTTTTTTATGACACAAAAATGTGAAGCTTTTAAACTCCCGATTCCCCACATAAAATTTAATATTGGGGTAGCGAATGAAATACCAGTGGATAAATCTGCTTCTCCGTGCACCACCCCCTCCTGCTGTCTGCGTCGGGTCCCTTCCGAACTCGAGCGGCAGTGGCGCCGTGACGTTCTTTTCTGATGACGAGTTCAGTGTCTTTTCCCTCGGACACGGCCTGTGAGCCCCCCTCTCCAGCCGGTAGAGCACTTGTGTTTTCCGCGCAGGCTTCGCTGGGGCGTTCACGACAGACCGTTTTTTCCTGTGTGTTTCAGGGATCATTTCTGGTTCTGAGATGTTCTTTTGAAAGAACCGAGTCTTTTAGCTGGAGGTTACATGAGGTGTAGATGAAACTCCTAATTAAAGCAAGTGATATGGGTGTTTAATCAGGGCCCGGAGCCCTGTGCTCCCCACATTTCAGGGCGTCTGAACTCACTCTGCAGAGAACTCTGGGGCCTGGCTGACGGCTGTGCGTGGAGGGCGGGGTTACCTGGAGAGTGACAGGGCTCACCTGTGCATGAGAGCTGGGGCATCCCTCCCC
>PVKM010011724.1:0-32776 GCA_004027735.1 Carollia perspicillata | reverse complement strand
GAATCAAGCTATATAAACATATGACAAATATTACATTTCTGGCATTGAAATGCTGTGCTTGGATACAGACAGGTACGCTGTTTGGTATCACTTTTAAAACTGTATGAAATTAAGAATGGGAAGACTGATGCATCGATGAAAGGAATTTTAGCTATAATTCATTTTTAAGCTACAGATGTCAATGTGACAGATGGCACACTGAAATTTGGTCAGCCATGCATCCTGGGTCACAGTAAGAGTGAGAAGTCAAGGCCCAGCATTTGATGAAGTACTGTGCCGATGTGCTGCCCAGTTCTATTCCTTGTCCCACGAGCAACCCATGCCCCATTGATTAGCATAGTGCATGCATTAGGTATCTTTGATACATTATTTTATTTATCTATAGTATATAAGAGTTAGAGGGGCTCTTAGATAGAGATGTTTTTCAGATATTTTGTTTAAAGATAAAGAAACTCACATGCAGAAAGTTAAATTTCTTATTCAATATTAATACCAAGGTAGGGCCAAGTTGACAAGCAGAACACTTAAGCACAGCTCTCAGTGTCACAGTCTCCCATTGTTTTTACTTACATGTTAATTTATAGCATTTCACAATTTAGTTTACTGTCTCATCCACCATGAGACCATCCATGTCACATTGCACATAGTAACTATTCTCCCATCCCTTGAGATATGTTTGGCTGCAATTCTAAAACCAGTATGTAGATAATAACAGTGTAAACTTTTCATTTGGGAAAGGCATTGGCAAAGTTCCTCAGAACTTTCAGTCTGTTACTTTCTAAAGGAAGATTTTAGTTTAACATGAGAGAAAAATTCTAACATCATAACAGTCTGACAATACTACAAGTGACTGCTTCATAGATTAAAGAGATCCTAATTGCTAGGAGCATTCAGAAGC
This sequence comes from Carollia perspicillata, assembly GCA_004027735.1. Taxonomy (NCBI): domain Eukaryota; kingdom Metazoa; phylum Chordata; class Mammalia; order Chiroptera; family Phyllostomidae; genus Carollia; species Carollia perspicillata. Next base: position 31,878 of record PVKM010011724.1, on the reverse strand, counting down.
AGGACACCTGTCAGAAAATATTATAGAGGAAATTCCTCTACTGGCCGGGGAATTTAACTTGATGTATGTTCTGTGACTGTCGATTTCTTGGAGAAAAGTGATATTCACCCAAGTGTCAAAATGGATTATTACCTTAAGGTTGTTAATTCAAACATGGATGAGAAGGAATGGGCAAGAAGTTTCTTCTCAGATACAAGGAATGGTGATTTTCTGTCTCCAAAGTATAGCCCTAACCGTAAATAGGCCATCATTTTGTTACATAGTATTATTCCAAAGATTAGGATAATTTACATATTTAAATTAGGACTTACTATTTGGAAATAAAAGAAAACAACTTGAAATATCTTACACAGAAAGGGGAAATCTGTTATAATAAAACAGAAACAGGTCATGAGGCTGAAGACAGGAAACCAGATTGACCTTAGAACAGTAGTGGGACCACGAAACTTACTGTCTGTCTTCTTTAGTTTCTTCCGTATGCTTGGTTCCTTCTTCTTTGTTTCTATACATTGGCTTTTTCTGCTTGTCTAGTTTTCATATGGAGATAAATGGGGCTGCTACGCCATTTCCAATACTTTAGTTACCTTCCTTTTTGCAGTCCTCAAACACTTTCCTACAGAGAACACTGACTGAGCTTCTTGGTCCGATCCAATAAGCCATGGCCATGGGGTCAGCTTCATCAGTATTGGAGGACTTTGACCAATACCTGAGGGCAGAGGATTGGCTGTTAAGTAGTTTGTCAGAATCCTTGGAGACACTCCAGTTTGATATCAAACATCCCTAGGCATGATTCTTTACCAGAGTACACATGTTCATGCCCCATTCTAGACATTTAGCAAGAATCTCTGTGGTATACTCCCAGCACTGGGATTTTGGGGAAAGAATTTTCCCATGTGATTATGATAAACATAAACCCTTAATTGAAAATCAATGATCAAATATATTTGTAATTAAGTAAAACAGAGTAGATCTAGAACTAATTTTGCTCCTTATCTCAAGCACTCCTGATATTACGTATGAAGTGGATTACATCTTTCAGGCAAGCACTGTAATAAAATCTTTGATTATGGACAATCATTTAGCTTGTACGAATCTCAGTCTTGTGTCTGTGCTTGGATCAGTGGTGAAATGGAATGAGGAGTAGGGAATACAACCGGGCCAACACCCATAAAAGAGTATGTTACGAGTTAATTAAAAAAAATGTAAATGCTATTTTATTTGGCAAGAAATTACAGAGGTCTCCATTATGGGTTTTCTTGACACTGTGTTCATGTTATTTGACAGTGTATGTATGCATGTATGTACATGTATATAATGCAAATGATCTGTTTGAATTTATGAGGAATTTCTAAACATCATTAACCAGTTTTGACTGAGAAATGCCCTTGTTCACTCTCAAGTGTCATGGAGTTGGTTACATGAAGGATTTATAGCCACTCAGAGAGGACTGGCTCCACTCTGTGGGTGTGTCTCACCATTTGCCTTTATTTCTGCATTCTGTTACTATCATGGTATCTGAATCAAACCAAACCATTTAAACGAACACTATGGAAGTTAAACTATTAATTGTGTCTGTTTGATTACAGCAAAGTATTTTTTCTTATAAAAGAAAAAATGCATTTTGTTAAAAAATTAATAATATCATCCCTAGTGGCTATTTAAAAGACTTTCACTTTAAAAAGCATATTTTAACAATTATTTTTAAACACCCTGAGAATATTCTTTGAAGGTTAGAAAAGACATTAAGCTTTCAAGAGTTGGTATAGATCTATACAAGGTCACTACTAATTTGCTCAGAGTGGCAAACATTTAAAACTGCTATAAATGAATATAAACCAAGCTCTTTATGTAAAATATTTAACAAAAAGAAGGAAGAAGAATAGTTATTTTGGAACCTACCCCAAAATTTAACACAAGAATCAGATCTTATTCTTGTGTCAATATTCTTAGCATGCTGCCTTGCATATATTGTTTCTTTTTATTTGAATTGATATTTAATATTGTTCATTTTTCAAATAAAGAATAGATATATTAATTTACCTTAATGACTCAGAAATGACCTTGGTGCTGCCTGATGCCATGGTACTGTGGCAATAGGAGAAATCCATGGCATTATTTACTTTAAAATGAGAAATTAAAAGCCCAGAAAGCAGTGTAGAAAATTATTTTAAGTTAAAAATAATTATATCTTTGTTCTAAAACATAATTGCAGAATTAAAATGAGGATTTTTTATGAGTCATTAAACTCACTCTGTTTTTGTGTTAAATTGTATGAATGATTCCTTACATTTGAATGGTAGTAATGTTGAGAGCATTTGTAATTGGTGGAAGAACAAAGAAGGCAATGGCAGATCTCAGTTGCATGTGTAAGACATTTTATCAGCTTGGTTGCTGGGTATAGAGGCACTCATTTTATTGTCTACTCTTTTTTGTAGGCTGAAATATTTCATAATTAAAGAAAAACATTTTTAATTGACCCTATAGCCCATCAAATATAAGAGTTATTTTGTTTTGGAATTGAGGTTATTAAAAATGACTAAACAGAAGCAACTCAACAGTTATAACTGAAGACAGTAAAAACATTTCTCTTTTAAGAAACCACTTGAAAAAAATTATATAACATCTCTAGCTATATGTTTTTAGAAAATTATATGCTTCTTTTTATATGAGAACAGTAATTTATATTATAAATAATATAGTGAAACTTATCTTGCTATTTTTTCTGGGTTTACGTTTATTTCTAAGCAAAGCAGAATGACCTACACTAAATGAAAATGATAATAGCTGCCATTTATTAAGGCCTTATTATGAGCCAGGCCTGGTTCTTATTAATCATTAATCCTTATAATAACATCATGAGTTAGATGTTATTAACCTAGCTTTATAAAAGGCAAAACAAAGAAGCAGAGGATGATTAATTTTTCTTCAAATTTATACAAGTAGTAATTGTCAGTTTCAGTATTCAAATAAAAGGTCTGTCAGGTTCCAAGTTTGCACTTTCTTCATAAATCAAATATCCCACTTAGTGTAAAACACCAATAAGACCGACATTTTAGTAAATGAAAACTCGATGGGTTACCACTGGACTCTAGGGACCATTGATCATTCCCTATCTTAACTCGTAAGCATGGGACAATTAGGAATGGGAAGCAAAAATAACAAACACTAAAGAGAAACTTTGTAAGGATTTTTTAGAGATGATAAGCCCCTTGCAAAAGAAAGAACATCTTTACATTTTAATGCATTTGATGGAATATAAGTTCCGCTCTTACAGGAAGAAAAAATAACTTGTTTACTGCTTACTGAAATATTTCAAATACTGCAATTCTGACACTCAATAATATATATGTTCATTATTGTTGTGGCTAACATTTATTGAGTGTTCACTGTATATCTGTCACCATGTATATTGCTTTATATGAGTTATTTCATTTAATTTTGAGAATAACCCCTTGTACATGCCAGTTTTAGCATCTTGTCTGTGAGTAGACAAACTGAGTATAAGGAGGTCATGGAAGCTACTGAAACCACAAATCTACGGAGAAATAAGGTAGGCGACTATCATAGGAAGTCTGACTCCAAATGCCCTGTTGTGCAGCACTAGGATGTGGTCCCTTCCCAGTCTGTAGCTGTGTGTACACTAGATGCAAAGAGAAAGACTGTACAAGTACAGACAGAGATACGAGTACTACGTTGTTCAAGCTGTTTTTAATTATAAATCCAGTTAAGGACTCTTGTACAGCATTAAAATAATTTTACTCATTGACAATTCTACTTCAAAAAATCTAGTTTAACTTCGTCCAGTAACCAAAGATTGCGAGTGTATACTGTAACAATAATTTTAGATATTCGGATGTTATTGGAAACTGCCAAATTCTTAGATGCAAACTAGTAATCTTTTATTCTTTGTACCTATATTTTACAAGGTAATAATTCTATTGATAATATTTGGGGGGAATGTGATATACTACAAAAAGAGGACAAGGGTAAGTTTCACATTTATGGAATATTTGTAGATTTATTCAAATTCTTCTATGTAGCCAAATGAGAACATAATAACAATTAACTGGTGAAAAGAGACTGCAGCTCCATGAGCTACGTGAAGCTCACCGTGTTCATTTTATTTAAGATTTTATTTATTTATTTTTAGAGAGGGGGAGGGAGGGAGAAAGAGAGGGAGGGAAACATCAGCGTATGGTTTCCTCTCACGCACCCACTACTGGGGGCCTGGCCTGCAACCCAGGCATGTGCCCTGACTGAGAATAGAGCCCGTGACCCTTTGGTTCACAGGCTGGTGCTCAATCCACCGACCCACACCGGCTAAGGCTAGCATTGTTATATTAAAATGTTTAGGTCTATTTTCATGACTAAAATTAAAAATATATATTAAAAAATTAAGAAGTTTCAACTGCAATTAACTGTGGCTCAGAGCACATGGCGGTGAAGGATTCCTCAGTTCTTGTGTAAATGTTGAATAAATGCTAAATTCTCTGGGGAAATAACTTGAATATCCATTGATTTCACTAGTACACTAATTAAATACATTCCCTAAGGAAATATATTTTACTGTGTTGGGAAGCTGCCTGCTTTCTGTGCATCTTGGTCCAGGTAAGCTGTTTCCTGGTCCTTCACCTGAGAGAGCTCACTGTCCCTACCATTATTACCCGTGCCTGAGAATCTGTCTCTACCTTTCTCTTTAATGGTCATCTTTATTTTCCTGAGACAGTTTTTGTACTTCAAAATTTTGGTATCTTCAGAAAAAGTCAAGGGAAGCAGAAAATGTAAAAGTTATTTCAGATTTATATGAGGATTTAGAAAAGTTATAGCTAATATTAATGACAATAATTTTAAAAACCATTTAAAGGTTTCTAATAATGTTAATTGCTTTCCCAGAACTAGAGTATATTTCTGGATTATTCTTTCTTTTCTCTGTTGTTTCCTGTATCTATAGGTTTTCAATTAACTCTATAATAAGTACTACTGGGAAGAGAGGGATATTGATAAGAGGCCACAATCTTGCTTCCCACTGATTTTATATTCTATTGTCTAATATCCATGAATTTCTCATGTTCTCGGAGCATGGGTTTCCCATTTCACACTAAGATACATTTGATTTATCATTTGTGATTTATTGTGTTCTAGGTTTATTACTGTAAGTTACAGCTACAAGTGAGTGGCCTGAGGGAAGAAAATAAAGCAGGGCTCCCGCCATCATAATCTAACAAAGAACTTAAAACAGGGGGCTGGAAACAAAAGGAAGTTATGTCTCATCAATTAATTCAGCATCCTGAGCTGGTCTGATAAGATTGTCAGGTGTTCCGAACATCACACGCAGGGAGGAGCAGCGTGGCAGGAGGAGAGGACTCTGTGCTGGGAAAGGGAGCCTCTGTAACAATTCCACTAAGACAAAGAGTCTTTGGTACCTGAGAAAGAAAGCTTTTGTAGCTGTACATTATTCCCAAGCTTTAGAAGGTGAAGAAGGAAGAGGGACCTAAAAGCTGACTAAAGTATATGACCCCTGAATCCCAATAGTTGGCATATTTATATTAACTAAGTATCCATTTGTAGCCTTGGCTCAAGTGTATAAAACATACGTACTAACAAACTTACTAACAATTTCATTTCCTCTGTATGTGGGGCACTAGGATTAGCTGAAAGCCCACTTGTAGCTTTTTGCTCATGTTTTATAAATAAATTTGCTATCTCATTTCCACTATACATGTTTGTCTGTCACTTGAATTGGTCTCTCGTGAGCAAGACAAGAACTGAGGAACAAGCTTGGCCAGGCAGAGGGTGGGGATGAGGTGGGGGCTGACTCCAATCTCTCCCTGGTAACAGGTTGATGTTGAGGAATTTTATATAATACCATACTGTCTAAATTATTTGTTGTGTCTACATAGAAAGCCTTCACTGTAGAAATAATTATGGAATGTCTATCATGTGTGACAGCACTGGCAATACAATGACTCCTGCCTTTGAGAATCTTACAAAATAAATACAGATGTCTAGGGAATATGAAATTACAGCAAATTAATTAAGTATAATAATGAGAGAAGGACAGGAGGGATTACATAGACGGGTTCTACTCATTTTGGAGAGAGATAACCTTTTGAAGGGAGTTTTCTAAAAGAACACTTAATCAGAAGAATAAGAGAGTGTATGATTTGGGAAGTCTATGAAGGGGTTGATGACAGGGTACAGGTGGGGCACATGAGAGAATGTTCTACAAGTAGAGGAATATGCTCAAAAGGACTTGTAGATTTCATTCAAGAATACACAGAGCTAGGAAGAACTTCATTCTTCTGACAAACAACAAGCATTTGGACAGATAAAGTATTCCTGACATTCCTTGTATCCATCAGCGTTGTCACAAAGTAATTGGCTAGCATGAAATGGAAGGAAAGGCAGGGAGAGACAAGACACCAGCACTTGCTTATCTAGAGCAGATGCATGTGAAAACTAATAGAAGAATTCAACTAGAATACACTATGTCCTCACTTAACATTGAGGGTGGGGGACGTTAGCATAAGGATGTGTAACAAATCTAATTTTACTATAGGCCAACTGATAGAAACAAGAGTAAATTTCCTAAGGCACTTCATCAATGTTGTAACAAAACAACCTCGAACAAATGCAACAATGTTATAAGAGGACCTGCTGTATTCAACAAATTTATAAAGGCTAAGTGTGAGCGGCAGTGTGCAGCTGCTCAGGCCACAATATAAGGGTACTTGGTGCATTTCTGCAGGTATTTTTCTCCACCAACCCCAAAACATGCTTTAAAAAAAGGAGAAAGTGTATGAATTAATTCACGACTGGGTGAAGGGGAAAGCAGCTGCTGTGTGAGGAATGTGAAAATCTGCCTGAATTTTCTCTACCTTCCCTATGGAAAATTACCTTATTCTCTGGAGCATGGCATCAAAAACAGACATCGCTGGGCACTGCTGAAAATCCAGTGTAGCAAGGGAAAAAGAATAGACAAAAAAAGAAAGAAAAAACAACCTCCTGCACCCTTGGAAGAAGGACAGTAATATGTGCTAGACCCAGAACTAAAAGTTGAGGAGTCAGAAGCAATGAAATGGTCACATGTTTCAAACACAGGTATGGTTTTTTGTTTTGTTTTGTTTTGTTTTTTACCTAAGGCCTCAGCTTAATTAGAACATCAAAGAAAAGCCCTTTTCCACTTTGTTAATTCATCATGCACAGTGGTAGTGCCTCTTATACACAGGGGATGTGTTTCAAGACCCACTGTGGATGCCTGAAACCAATAGCACCGAACCCTATATGTTTATTTTTTCCTACACATACATGCCTGTTATAAAGATTAATTTATAAATGAGGCACAGTAAAAGATTAATAACAATAGCTAATGATAAAAATAGAATAATTATAACAATATTCTGTAATGTAAGCTATGCGAATGTGGCCTTATTAAGCAAAATAAGGGTTGCTTGAACACAAGCACTGTGATACCACAGTGGTTGATCTGGTTTGATAACTGAGAAGGTGGAGTATGCAGCATGATACACTGAGAAAAGGGGTAACTGACACCCAGGGCAGGAGGGAGAGAGATTTCATCACGGTTCTCAGGACAGCAACTACTTTAAAACTTATGGATCAGTTAGCTATTTCTGGAATTTTTATTTTAATATTTTTTACTGTAGTCAGCTAAAAATAACTGAAACCGTGGAAAGTGAAGCTACAGGCAAAAGGAGATGACCGTAAACAGAACTGAACAATTGATGTGATCATTGCAATAGATAAAGAGAAAGCATTTAAAAGTTAGTGTTCATTCCTTATCAAAATTTTCTTGAAAATAGTGATTGAAAAAATATTAACATGATAAAGGTTATAAAGAACCTATGGGTAACATTATATTTAATATTTAGTGATTAAACTTTCCCCTTAATTGGGAATAGGTCTGCTCTTACAACTTCTTTCCAATATCATACTAGAAGTCTTAGTGTAATAAAACAAGAAAAATAAATAAAATATATTTGGATTGGTAAAGAACAAGTAAAACTGCCTCTATTCACAGACGACAGGATGACCAATGTAAAAAATCTCAAGGAAGCTAAAAAAAAAAATAAATAAACTGCTCCTAAAATTAATAAATGAGTTTAGAAAAGTCAGGATAAATGGTCAACAATATACGTAAATCAAATGTATTTCTATTAACTACTAATTAACAATTGAAAAAATTTTAATGTATCATTTAAAACAGCATCATAAAATGAAGTATTTAGGTATAAATATAACAAAGATTATTCAGGATTCGTACACTGAAAAATACAAAACATTAAGGAAAGAAATTAAAGACCTAAGTAAGTGCAGAAATACACTGTCCATTGCTCAAAAGATTTAATAGTTTAAAATGGCAATTTTCTCCAAATTGGTATGTAGGTTTAACACAATCCCAATAAGATTAGAGAAGTCTAAAATTTCACAGAAAGGCAAAGGAACTGGAATGGCCTATTTGGGGAAAAAAGAACAAATTTTGAGAACTCACCCCAGAATTCCAAGACAAGTAGTGAAAGCAAGTGGATAAATATATAGAACAAGAGAATGGGACATAAATTAAGAAACAGACTCACATAAATGCTATCTACTTATTTTTGACAAACATCCAAAGGCAATTCAATGCAGGAAGAATAGCCTTTCCAAAAAATGACACCAAAACACTTAAACATTTATAACGATTAGTGCAGAAACATTTATACAAATGAAAAACCTTATTATTATGCCTTAAACTGTATCTCATACCTTACAGCAAAAATTAGCTCAAAAGGAAACATAGTCTTTAATATAAGATGCAAAACTATAAATATTCTAGAAGAAAACACAGGAAAAATTATATTTCATGATCAGTTAGACAGAGTATTTTTCTTTCTTAAAACATAGAATACTAAAACCTAATCTCTACAATAAAAAATTAAAAAATATTTTAATTGAAATACTTTGCTTTAAGAATGACAATCTTAAGTTGATGGAAAAACAAGCCAAAACTGGGAAGATATGTTTGCAAGTCAGATATCTGAGAAAATGCATGTTTCCTGAATGTATAAAGAACTCTGAAAGCTGAACAATAACAGTAACAACAACCATAAAAGCCAATTGAAAAAACAGGCAAAATATCTAAATAAACACTTACCAAAGAAGACATATGATGACAAAAAGAATAGGAACAGATGATGCTCAATAGCAATAGTCACCAGTGAATGCAAACCAAAACCACGTTGACATATTAGCATTTATACACCAAATGGTTGAAATAAAAGCATGAACACTACCAAGGCTGGACTAGGTGTGGAACAATCGGAACTCTCATACACCACAGATGCCCATATAAAATGCAAGAATGGTCACTGTGGATAACGGTTGGCTACTTACATAAAGTTAAATGGATACCATATTGTCATGTAGTTCTCCTCTAACTACTTATCCAAAAGAAATAAAAAATATTATGTTCACATAAAAACCTGTAATGAATGTTTATAACAGCTTTACTCATAATCACCTCAAACTGGAAATGACCCAGATATCATTCAACAGATGGAAGGATAAGCTGTGATTCAGCCACCAAATGAATCCTTCTCAGTGACAAAATGAAAGACACTTCTTATTCACGCAACAATTGGATGAATCTCTGGCCAGACTCAAAGAATCATGTACTGTGTGATTTCATATGTCTGATCTTCTAGAAAAGAAAAGAAAAAAAACCTATTGGATTAAAAATAGGCCAGTGCTTTCTAGCATTGAGGATGTGGAAAAAATATATTTAAAAGGGGACAATTTGTGGAGTGATAAAATACTTTTGGTAGAACACAAGGCTACAGATTTGTTAAAATTTATAAAACTTTATATGACAAAGAGTATGTTTTATTTTGTGAAAATTAAAGCAAAAATAACATGTAGAGATATAAATGAAATACAAATGATAACAGATAAACCTATTTCCTGAATAACAATAAAGGAAGAAACAACTTTCCTAACTGTCTTCAGGAGACAGTAACTTGACTTGATAGTGTAAGATTAAAGATGAAAGGAACTGTACATAAACATAATCTAGTGAGTAACTTTTTTGCTCATAGGTTGCAGGTTGGCAATTCTAGAACTACTTTACATGTAGAGTAAGTTTACAGATATATATTTCTTATCTCTTTTTTGGGGGGATTTTATTTATTTTTAGACAGAGGAAAAGGAAGGGAGAAAGAAAGGGAAACATCAATGTGTGGTTGTCTTTTGCATGCCCCCAACTGGGGACCTGCCCCGCAACCCAGGCATGTGCCTTGATTGGGAATCTAACAAATGACACTGGTTCTCAGGCCAGCGCTCAGTCCACTGGGCAACAACAGCCAGGACTGTTTCCTAACTCTCTTTAATCAGAGGGACTAGAAGCAATGATATCATTTTAACAATGAGCACACCTAGCACACAGATCATGGTTTCTAGTGCCATTCTCGATGAAGTAAATAAGGCTAGCTTGGAGAAGTGGTCAAGTCTAGGGAAGAGAAAATACAAGATGAGTTTATAGCATCTTGTGGATGTTAGAAAAGAAAGGAATAATTCAAAAAGATGAGCATATAGAGAAGGCGTAGGAGCCAGTTAAGAGTTCCTAATAATGAAAGTTCACTAATTGTTCAATAATTTTAGCAACACATAACAAAAGAACAGTACCAATTATAACCCTTAGAATTACATAAACATCTATAAATTTGTATGATATAAATAATAAATTAGTAAATGAAAGATAAGAGACAGGCCCTTCTTAAAGAAAAAAATGTAGGATTAAGAGAGGAAAATCATCATCAGAATAACTCAGTATTTTTTTTTCAATTAAGTTTCACCAAACAGTTGCTAAAATTAGTGGGCAAAAGTTTAGAGAGGAACAGTATTAGCATAGTCTTAAAATATCTCTCTCAGGTATTTCTTCATTACAAATGGAAAACAGTAGCATTACCATGGAAAAATGCTTAACTGAGTGGTCAAAGTTAATAACACCAGTGATAAGACATATCGATATCATGGACTCTCTCATGTCAGGCTCTGAGAAGGACAGACCACCTCTGTGGTATTCTTGCCTGTACATTTCCTCAACCTTTTCCACAAGGCAACACCACATAAATTCAAATTGACAGAAATTCCACCAAATAGTTGACCACTACGCTTTAGAGTATCAATATGTTGGAAGACACTAGAGGACTGAGGCACTGCCACAGACAGGGATAGACTAATGAATCATGACAGCAAAATGTAATATGGGAACCTGGATCAGGTCTTGGAACAGAAAAGGAACATTGGTGTAAAAACTGGCAAAACAGCACAAAAACGGTAATTTCCTTAATAGTACTGCACTGACGTTGATTTCATAGCTTTAATGATGGTGTTATGGTTATGCAAGTTGCTAGCATTAGAGGAAGATGAATGAACAATATGCAGAAGCTCTGTACTACTTTTTACAAGTATTCTGTAAGTATAAAACTATTTCAACATAAATAATCAAAAGCCCACTGGCAGGAGAACATGAGGTGCACTGAAAGACCTGAGTAGTTTGACATAGTTGGATTGTGAAGTATGAGGTGGAAAGCAGGGGGAAGAAATGAAGCTAGGGAGCTAAGCAGAGACCAGGTTATACAGAGTATACTACAAAATATACAAAAGTATATGTAGAAATATAGAACATATACTCAGGAATGAGAAAACATTCAGGGAGTTTTGAAAGGAATTAACTTGTTACATTTGCATATTGGAAAGTGTACACTTGCTGGAATTTAGAGGATAATATAGAAAGATCCGAATGTAATGACACGGAATGGATTAGAAAGAAATGTTATGTGGGAGAAGAGGGGAGATATTGTCAGGATGGAGGCAACAGGGTAGTCTTTATGACAGTTTTGGAGGTACAATAAAAATCAGTTGATGAATTAAAAAAAGAGAAAAAGAAAGAAAGGGGGAGGTAAGAAATCCAAGATTATACCCAACAATTCTATCTTAGAAGCATTAAGCAATTTGATGGGAGCTGAAACGAATTCTTTTATAAGCAACTTTGAAAATTGCCAACTAACCTAAATTACATATACCCTTTTCATTTGGAGATAGGTGTTTATTCTCTGTGTGATATTCCCTTTCTCAAAGCTGAGCCCAGTTTCTAAGGGGGATGTCTGAGGTGTGATTAACAGTATCATGAAAGACATACTAGAGTGAACACCACGTGCAAAAATAATACAGGTATGGAGAAATATAGTTTAGTGTTTAAGAGTCTGGGCCAATAGCTAAACAAAGTTCCAAGCCTATTTCCTCCACCTACATCATTTTGCATCTTTAATTGTTTCTCTCTCATGTTTTCTTTTTCACTTCTATAAAATGAGGACAATCAGTGTAACTACCACCTTCATTCTTTAAGGATTAAACATACGTAAAGTGTTTAGATCAGTGCACAGAATACACTTGAAATAAATGGTGTTTATTCACACTGAAGTTTTCATTATTGACTTTGCTCTGTTTATCATTCTTCCTCCTTTCAGAAGGGGCCAATAAGATTATTAAGTACCTGTTCATTCTCTGATAGTTTTACTGCAGGAAGGAAGAGATAAAGAGGACAGTATTTGTGTCCCCATGTGATTATTTCATCTCTATCCCAGACTGTGCAGAAAATAATGAATTACATTAATAACAGTGATGGTGGTGATATCAGTACTATGCAGACAGAAATTACTGTATGTAATATAGTAAATTTTTCTAACACAATATTTTTAATAATATATGTATTAATACATTACAGTAAAAATTCAAACAACATAGTAAAATATGAAAGTCTCTAAAACTCCAGGTATATTTTTGAAGGATGGGATAAAGCACAGATATATTTGTTTCATATATTACTTGGTAACATAAAGTATAGCTATTGCTTCATCCAAATAGTCCCTTTATTATCAGATATATGACAAGATGTGCTTCCCTGAGTAAAAGAAGTTCATAAAAGTGGATACACATTTATGGGAAAATTATTAAGTTTTGAATGTTAATTTTGGGATGCCTCAGTATATTGGAATGCAAATGCCTAGGCAGCAGTTAAATGGGTAAGTCTAAAGTGCAGACATAAGGATTTAGAATACATGAAATCCAGAATAAATGTCAGAGATAACACAGAATAGATGGCAAACCTGAACTGAATGGCATTAATTACCCCCAGAAGTGTGTGTATAATTAATAAAGAAAAAGACTTAACTGAAACCTAAATGCATTGCTAATCATTGTGGAAATAATGATTTTATACAATCAATGTTGTATCAGAGTGGCATTATAAAGAGATTCCAGTTTTTGGTAAATTACAATTATTTAGTAAATATTTAATAAGGGATAAGTTCATAGGATGTAATGGGAATTATTCCCATATTTTAGTTTGTTTCAAAAATTGAAAATTCAACAAAACTTAGGTTGTCATTCAGCATTAAGTTAACGTCTCAAAATCTGACCAACATGGTATGTTATTTTTCCAGTACAGAGTATTCAATTATATAATTTTGCATTAGTGAATTTAAAGTCTACTTTTATCTTCCACAAGTATCTATGAATATATATCTATTATATAAATTATTATATATATTGATATATAGACAGATAATTAGACATTGTATTACCATACCAAAATTATATATACACATACACTTTTCTGGGGTTTTCGGCAAGTTTTATTTCTTTAGCTTAATAATATTTTTTTGATCAAATGATGTTTCAAAGAATTCTGCTTCTTGGGAAGCCTAAATCATTTGATTTATATTTTAGATTTAAAGAACAAATATTTTCTCATATCTTTCTCTTGTCCAGGCTTCGCCTGCTCACTTGGCATTATCAGAGCCTGAAAAGTCTTTTTATGAAAAGCAGGCAGAAGAATACGACTCTAGGAGATCAGAGATCTGACAAATAAAATATTTGGGGTAAGACTATTACTACCTGATCTTAACAGGTAACTCTGAATTTAAACTGCAACATTCAGCTGTGAGTAAAACAACCTGTCTGATTTTTTCTGATATTTAAAGTTAGAATATTCCCTAGTGCCTAGGGTTAAATAAACCTTCATCAGAGTTAACATTTTTTTCCCAAAAAAATGTAAGATGCTAGGATTTTTACTGAAGCATATGGAAATGAAGCTCTAGATAAGTATATAGGTTTTTCTTCTGGTATCTAAAAGAAATGGCATTTTATAAAACATAAAAATTACTTTATTGTGGTATTACCAATCATTATTTATCTTTGAGTCTTAAATACTGATGGAAACGAGGAGCAATTCATTGCTCACTAATTTATAGTCTACACCCTGAGCAGAATTGCATTTGGAAAGTCTAGTAAAAAATAGTTTCATGATGTGAGAGGTCATATTTAATTACGCCACAAATAATTTCATTGGTATAGTTTAGAAACTATGGTGACTGCCCCAATCCTTTCTATGGCATTGAAGTACTTTACCTATTTGCATCCTGTAAATAAAGGGTATCAGAACCGGAACTGTATATCAAATCTCCACAGGGCACGGAGAGATCAAGGTTTACAGAGCCTTGATGCTATTACATTGGTCAGTAACAGGAGTTGCCATAGATTGTGCCCTCTGAACCACGCTCTGTAAGAATTTCACACTGATATTTCTGAAAGGCAAAGCTGATCATATCTCTCCCTATTTAAATCTTCCAATTCTCCCAAAAGCCTTCAGGATAAAGTCTAAAATCTTAACATGACCTACCTACAAGGTATTTCACAGTTTGTTTACCGCTCACCCCTTCTCTCATCTTCCTCCTGCCTTCCATTCTAGCCTACAGATGTGCTTTCTTTCAAGTCACGAAGCACTAGGTGATCCTCTTTCTAAAGGTTGGGCCTTTGACTTTGCTGTTTGCTTTGTTTGCATTACCCCACCTCTGTTCTTACCCAGGCATGCTCTACTGATGTATTACAGCACTCAACATCTGATTTTAAAAGGTGCTTCTTTACAAGTCTGTACCTCATCTGAGTAGACAAAGAAACTATATTTTTTGGCTAGCACTATGCCTGTTACAGTGCCAAACATTTAGAAAGTTCTTGAAGGAGACATTTTGAATGAATTAAAGTAGAGCGAAGTGCTTGCCTCCTTTGAAAGGCACCCCTGCAGCCTCCCCAGATGCCACCAATGATATTCCTATCTGGCCATCCCCAGATTCCCGCTGGCTACATCTTAAACCAAGTACAGTATTTCGTTCCTAGGATAAGTCATCACACCTAGGTCACATCGAATAGTAGAGGTGGAACACAAATTCTTCCCAGAAAAAATTGTTTCTTTATGTCACTAGAAAAAAAGCTCTACCAAGGGTGTCCAACCCACAGCCCGCAGGCCACATGTGGCCCAGGATGGCTATGAATGCTGCCCAACACAAAATCATAAATTTACTTAAAACCATTTTTTTTGCTCATCAGTTTTCATTAGTGTTTGTATATTTAATGTGTGGCCCAAGATAACTCTTCTTCTTCCAATGTGGCCCAGAGATGCCGAAAGTTTGGATACCCTTGCTATACCTTGAAAGCTAATATTGAGATCAGCTCAACTTTTGACCTTCTGGAAATCTGGGAGTATCTTGTAGCACACAATCTGCTGGTACTGAGCCCCTCATCACTTGAGAAGCCACTGCTTATTTCAATAAGGGAGAAAAGTTATTTTCTTTCCTTAAAAGGTTATCTTAGGTGAATTCTTTGGGAAAGAAACTTGAGATAGAAGGTGTCATGCAGGAAGTTCATAAAGCAGTATTCTAGAGAGCCCAGCCCCGGGAAGAGAAGATATACAGTACTGGGCACAAGGAGAGGTTGAAATATGGTGTCGTTTCAAGACATCTCAGCTGTTCTTGCAGGGAGTTCTGGAGCTGGCATGATCCTGCCAAATCACCTCGAGTTGAGGGAAAGGGTCTAGGTTTCTATATCCCACCCTCATCTACCGGCCATGCTTTTAAGGCGGTTCTGCAACAGGAATTACCAATGTGTCATGAGCAGCTAAGACTCTCAAGCAATATGCTGGAAATTTTTCCACATGGAGCAAACATACAGCATGACGCAAATTTACCTGAGAGACATGGGCAGACCCTAGTAGATACTGAGATGACTGCCTACTTCCCTGCTTCATGGCTGAGACCCTCATTCTTCCAGGTGCCATAAGCTATGGCAATTCAAGCACCGATACTTTACTTAGTGCTGGTCATTGTATTATTTATGTTTCTACTGCGACATTAGTGCCATCTCATGGGGGCCTTGCCCAAGTGTTAAATCCTGTGTCATGGAGGAGTGCTTCATTAGTTTTCTATTGCTGGGATAACAAATCTTCAAAACCGAAGTGGCTTTAAAAATACACATTTATTACCTTATAGTTATGGAGGACAGCAGTCTGAAATGTTTCTCATTGGACTAAAAATCCAGGTGTCACCAGAGTGGAGTTACTTCTGGAGTCTCTAAGGGTAAAGGCATTTTCTCGCCTTTGGGGCTTCTAGAAACTGCCCATATTACTCGGCTTCTGGCCTCTTCTAACATCTTTAAAATGAACAATGGCAGGTTGAGTCCTATCTACCTGGCATCACTCTGACTGATGCCATAGGCACATCTTTTCTGAGTCACATTTTATTCCACTCTTCCAATTTTAAGAACAATGTTGGAACAAACTGGATGATACAGAATAACATCTCTGTTTTTTAATTTAATTCTTCTTTGTCATGTAAAGCAAACAACAACAAAACCCCCAAAACAACAACAACAAAAGTACTGGTTCCGGAGATTGAGGAGTGAATGAATACCTACCAGGCAGGTAGGGACATTATTCTGCCTACCACAGCAGCTAACATATACTAAAGCAAATAAAATCTCTCCTCTGATTCCTCTTAATCCAGCCCCCTCAAGATTCATATACAGTTGATCCTCAAACAACAGGGGAATTAGGGCTGCAGATCTCCCATACAAGAAAAAATCCCTATATAACTACAGTCAGTTCATCACATAAACAGATTGCCAGCCACAGACTTGACCCTTGAATAAAATGGGCTTAAATAAAATGGGCTTAAAGTGAACGTGTCAGTTGAAAAATATCCACGTGTAAGTGGACCCACACAGTTCAAACGCAGGTGTGTCAGGGGCCAACTGGACATCCTCCCGACTCCCAATAACTTTGGGCTACTCCTACAGCTTTTTTGATGTCTATCTCATTTTCTCCCTTTATGCATCCAGCACCACCCCAGTTGTGTTATGATGGGACTACCTGAGTGATTGTGTTGGTATGGTGACTCAGAGCAGAACTGGAGATAGATGCAGAGTGTCTGCCTCAGCTTTATGTAAGGATGGAACACCACCTCTAAAAGCCCACTGTATTCAAGGGATCTGAAAATTCAAAATTTTAAGGGCATTGATTCAGCTGCATTTACAGGGTTCCCATGCCTTTTCAATTAGGGCCTTAACCTTAGGATAAACATATTTTCACAGTTGAGAATTTGAACTTTCCTGAAGCTCCCCTACTCTTATAATTGAATTATGGGACTCACACTTCGCTGTTTTTGCCCTTCAGAGATGAAAATAACTGTGCTGCTCAGAAGGTCATCTGGATTTAACACTCCACATAAATTGGTGATTAATCATGTCCAGCCTTTATATTCTTTCTTTGAAGCATTAGTAGTAGGAAACAAAAAATAATTTCAGGGTTCTTGTAATACTACTTTCTCTGAACTCTCAGATGCCTTGGATATTGCAACAGCCAGTTTAACACTAGTTTAACACTAGTGGAAATTTAAAATATCACCGAGACAGCGTGCTGGGTGTTAGTACTCTACTTACTTTCAGTGTTGTGGTCCTCATTGTCAGCTAGGTAGGAGGTAATGCAATTCAAAATCCAATTTTAGTATGTGACATCTAGAATCATTTCTGATCTAAACTGTCTTAAGTTTTGCCAATGAAGCAGCCTCTGAGATAGAGATTAGGTGCCAGGGATTTACTGGGGAGCATTTCTGGTTGCAAAACCTCAGAGAGAGTGAGGGAAACAAGATTAGACAGGGATAGAAGTTGAAAGTTAGTACATTTGCATCACAGGCCACAGGCAATTCCATCTCCATGGGAAGCTCTGTTATTAGGATGGCTCTTAGGAATAGCTCCCACTCAAGGAAGGGGGCTGAATTTCTCACCCTGCATTGACCAGTCCATGGATATCAGCTGCCCATACAAATGAGGCTTATCCTTGGGCAAATCATTGCCCTTTAACCTGGGTGAGAACTCAGCTATGAGCTGTCGACAGTCAACATTCTTTGAGCTGGTGGAGTAAATGTCCAGGTCTGAAGAGTGCATCTGGCTGACTCACCACCACCTCCACTACCATTAGTATTTCTCTTCCCAGCATGGATGTCTCAGCCTCAGTCTTCACCAATCCCTACTGCTAAAATTCTTTTGCAAAAACACTTCTGAGTTTCTCTTTGATATAGCATTAAAATCTTATACTTAAGTTCATTCAAAGATTGCCAAATATTCAATCCCCTGTAATATCACCCCAAACATTGCTGTGCTGCAAAGGTACTAACTTTCAACTCCTACGCCTGTCTAATCTTGTTTCCCTCGCTCCCTCTGAGGTTTTGCAACCAGAAGTGCTCCCCAATAAATCCCTGGCACCTAGTCTCTATGTCAGAGGCTGCTTTATTGGAAAAATGTAAGACAGTTTAGATCAGAAATGAGTCTAGATGTCACATACTTTTATTACCTATAAATTAAGTATTGTGAATAGGAATGTGTTGACTTGTGGGAAATATCTGATCATTGATAATATATTGTGGACTGGATAAACAATAGTTACTACCCTTTTCTAGGCACAGTAATCTATTTGATGTCTACTAAATGTCAGGCACCATCCTAAGCATTTGGATTGTATCAATGAACATGGCAGATATAGATCCTTGCTTACCTGTGGTATTTCTACAGAATCAATAGCTCATAAACATTTGATATAATACAAAAAAGTAAATTATATAATTCAATAGAAGGTGATAAATGTAATGGACAAAAATCAAAACTGAGAGTAGAAATGAGTAAGGCAGACTGTAGTTATAAATAAATGGTAATGGTAGAAATCAATGAAAGCATAACATTTAAGCAAAAATTTAAGGAAGGTGTTGGAATTACTCGTGAACTTTTTTATCTTGGGAAAGAGAATCTTAGGCAGGAAAGAAAGAACAAGGGATTTCCAAAAGTTCTCTGATAGGGAATATGCTCATTAGGCTAAAGAAAGGGGAAGAAGGCCAGTGTGGCCAAAATGCGATGTAAAATGGGTAAAGTAGAAGAAGTTGTCATCATATATGTCTTATAGACAACTGTAAAGTCTTACCTTTGATTTTGAATGAACTTGGATGCTACTCCAGGTTTTAAGTAGACTGTGACATCATCAGGTTGTTAACATGTAAAGCTGTTTTTTGTAAAGAACACCGTGTGGAAGGCAACACTGAAGAAAATGTGATCTGTTAATAGACTAACTTAGACAGCTAGTCAAGACCATCTTTAGTGGGACCAGGGTAATAGCAGATGGGACCAGATTTCAGAGCCACAGAATTTCCTGAAAGGTTGGATATGTGGTGTGAAAAAATCAACTGATATGGAAACAGCTACAGGCAAATAGAACAGGATTTGGCGGGGGGGATCACACATAACACATTGAATATGTCAGTTTTGAGATTTTTAATAAACATTCAATTTGAGAGTCATTGGTTTGGTTTACACCTGTAGTTTGTAAAAGTGATCTGGACTGTAGATATAAATCTAAGCCTCCTCAATATATAAATAGTATTTGAAACTGAATAAAATCATCAAGGGAATAGATGCAAATTTAGAAAAGGACCAGGAACTTAATCTTGAGCAAGGTGACATCCATGCTAAGAAATAGGCCACAAAGAAGGTACCACCAAAGAAAACATATTAGCTACCATTAGATTTTGTAATAGAGTATTCTGTAAGCCATTAAAAAAGCGAATCCAAGATGAAATGATAATGTTGAAAAACTGAAGCCTGAGAATTGACTCTTGGGTTCAACACCATATGTTTTAAATTAGAAAGCTTGTATTATCTTGAATCCTTAAAATGTTTGTTTTTTTTCTTGAAGTATGTGATTTTTATGAAGATTCTTTCAATGTATTTGTCCATTTCATGATGGGTGATTTATGAATGCACCTGCCCACACCACACAGAATGTTCAGTTTTTGATCAAAAACAGCATGACACCCATGCCCCGACCTCCCTATTCACCTGATCTTGCCCCAAGCAATTTTTTTTTGTTTCCCTGGATGAAAAATGCCCTCAAAAGGAAATGTTTTGCTGATGTGGAAGGAGTTGAAACAAAACATGGCAGAAGCAGTAAAAAACAACAAAATTGATGAGTTCAAAAACTGTTTTGAGCAGTGGAAAAACTGTCTCAATAGATGTATTACATCAAATGGATATTATCTGAAGGTGAGTGAAGTTTAAACATGTAAGGATGAATGCATAATTTTTATAAATAAATTCCATTTGGGGAGGGGGTTCTTGCTCCTATCTCTTCCTCTCTATAGATGGCATATTGTGCTTATAGTATTTTTCCTTGGGACTGTTACATGCCTTGGCTTCTCTTCCAAGAGATAGTCTTCTACATTATTATAACCAAACAAAAATGGAGGCTACCTGTCACTGCAAAAGTCAAACTCATGAAGCAGATGCTGGTGCAAAAGGAAAGAGGTTTTATTTCAGGAGCCACATGACCTGGGAGAACGGTGGACTTCTGCCTCAAAGCCCATTTCCTCTTCCTGCCCTGGAAAAAGTCCAATGTGTCCTCAGCAAGGTCAAAACAAAAGCCAGTGTCCAGAGTTCCTATTCCATTTTAAAGTACAGTTCCTTTGGAGCCTGCAGGCAGCTACTAAGAGGTCTTAGTCCCATCCAGGTAGCTTAGCTTGTTCCTGGCTGCTGTCCATTTCAGGCTTTCTCCTGAAGTGTGCATGTGAAGCCCACATGGCCATGAACCATGTGGCTGCCAGGGTCACATAGTCATGTGCTCCCAGGCAAGAGAGCATGTGAATGGACCAGTGAATGCATCACAAAGTGAGCAAGAGAGAACGAGAGGCTCTGTCCTGAAGGCCATGGGCCATGTGGCCCGTGAAGAGAATAGTCGAGGGCAGGTTACAAGAGGGCCAGAGAGAGAGAGAGAAAGAGAGATAGAGAGAGCACTTCTTTATCCCCCTGGCATTACATATTGGCTTCGGCTTGGGAAAGACTGGATGCTTCTTAAAAACGAACAGTTAACTTCCCAAACTTTCTCAAACTTTCTCACACTTTCAGTGGGCCCACTTCACAACCAATCCCTTCTTTTTCCAGACTTGACCCAAAAGCCTCCTTGGTTCGTCATCTCCTCCAGCACCATTTTGACACCTATGGCACCTATGCCTGGTTTTCCCTGGTCCCACCGCCAGTCCGGTAGCAGGCGCTGGGCTTTTTCTATCCAATTTTCTTGCTAGCCTTTCACACGCTTAGCCTAAGAACCTCCCCTTGCTGTCCCTTTGGCCCATGGGGAGGCTCCCTGGTGCTCTGACTTTTACAATAACATTATGGGCAATATTATCACTCAAACACAAGTAATCACGGTTACTTTCTTGCCCAAATATTTTTAGTGACTGTATTTTGTCAATAATAATTCAGATTACTTAGCATATTATGAAAGACATTTTATAATCTATCTCCAAGATAGATTATATCTCACTTCTATCTCTCTCTACTTCACATATCCATTTTACTGATGCTCATGTTCAGCTGTATAAAAGACTCATTTATTACTCTATTACCAAATATCTGCAAAGCACACATATTTTATTCAATCTTAAGTCACACTTTGGAAGGTATTTATTTTGCAAGTCTTTCTTTATTCTCCATGCAGAAGAGGGCTGTTCTACTTTTTCTGTGGTCTTAGCTCTATAATGGCATTGATCACGTTTAGTGAAATTACTCCCTATGACTGGTTCTTCCCTATAGAGGAAATAAAATCATATTTATTTTGCACCTGTACCTCTAACTTCCTCAAAGCCTCAAGGTATAAGGCACAGTTCTATCTGGTGACTAGTTGTGATTTATTACTTCATTTTAGCAGTGTATAAAGTCAGCCATTTTCCTCAAGGAGCTTCAAATCTAATATGATTATGTATATCTTCTTAATTAATGTTATTTTATAATAAAGTCTAACATTTATCTTTTTAGGAGTGCCTTATTTGCATTTTAATTGTATTATCCGTCTCACTGATTTAATTGTTCTAATGGTAGCAATACCTTCAGAGAAAATTTTTTTGTGTTCATCTTTCAAAGTAAAATATTTCATTTCATATGATTGCTTTGTTCAAATTTTACTTTAACATTTCAAAGATAGTTCTAATATTTGAAATTACCTATTTTTATCTTGGGTTTAAAGATATGTAAGGACCACTTCACCATTCTGCCCTAATTCATTCATTTTGTCTAGTTTCTCCATATTTAATGACAATTTTACATAATGTAGTAAATGATTGAAACAGTTACATAACAGAATTCTAAGGATTTTTCCAAGTAAACTCTGTGTTGGAAAACTTGCTTCCATGGCTTTTTTTTTTTCTGGACTTTGAAAAAATGAAGCAATTATTTATTTTCATTATTAAATACTTAACTGTATACCTAGTACATTCATATTTTATATTAAAGCCACTAATTCTGTTTTTACAAATAACCTTCTACCAAAGTATTGAAGATTGTTTTTACTTTTAACTCCACTTGTTTATTTGCAGTCATATGTTCAGCAGTTAAGTGTTCTTTGGCTGCAGGCAGCTCTCTTATACATAATGGAAACTATTGAAATGCTAATTACTAGCTCAGAGAATCAACTGGAAAAAAAAAAAACCCTTGAAAAAGCAAGAGAATCTAAGGAATTTCCCAGCGTCTAGACATCACTAGTCAGTGGAGCTTTGCATCAGAAACCATTGCAGAAATGAATTATTTCTAAACTTTCTTCTACCCTTAAATTCCACTCACGTGTCTTGACCTAGAAAAATTAGTGGCATTGGCTCATCATAGACCATGAGCTTGTTCCTTGGTTAATGAAAACCAGGAAACATTCAGGACCATCAGGAAACAACCACTTATCATTTACAAAGACTATTTGCAACCAAATAAAAATAAGACAGCAATTGGTACCCGAAGTTGGATAAATTAATTCTGAATGATCAAAAAAAATCTACAGCAGAAGTTATCTTTAGAGAATATGTTTGAGTTTAATATATTTTCCTAATTTATTAAAATATAGATTGACAACTATGCTGTTTTATTCTAATGAATGAAGGCATTATGCACATTGCAAAATTATACTAAATCTGTTTAACCTGACACAGTCCTTTAAATATTTAAAGATGGAGATTTAAAAAATACTGTTTCTTATATAAACATTGTATGCAGAGGATGAGATAATGTCATGCAGTTATATTATTTATTTTATGGCATCAATTATAGTTTATAGCTCAAAGACTTGTACATCTTTACCTCCAGCCTGGCTCTCTTTTCTTAGGCACAGATTTGTACAATCCAATGTTTCCTGCTCTCTTCATTTGAGTGTTATACAGAATCACAAATTCAGTACGCAAAAGCTTAACTCATTAGTGTTTTTGCCACCCATTTTTCTCTCCCAAACTTGTTCTTCTATAAAGGTTTTTGTTAATTAAATATGTTTTCCTTAATCAGAATAGGATTAGATATGCTGTTGTAAGAAAGAATCTTTGATATCCCATTGAATTAATACAGTAAGTTTTATTTTTCACACTTGCGTGGATCACCATGTAAAAAGGGTCAGGCATGTCTCCTCAGAGGTTCTCTCATAGCCACCCAGGGAACCAGATTGTTAACAATCTTGTGGCTAAACATTTAGAATAGATGGATTCCAGTATTGTCATCAGAGAGATGTATTGGCTTGGAAAGAGCTATTATCACCACCACCCATATGAATGGCTAGAAATCCGTCACATGATACATTATTTAACTACAAGGAGGGGATAAAAAAATGCATTTGTGTGCCCAGAAAAGAATGTGGTGAGGTTAATGCAAAGTACTGTCTTCATAAATTAATAATTTATCTCGCTGCCCAAACAAGAAATCTGGGAGTTATGAACTTTTACTTCTTCCTGTGAAAAAGGAAAGTTAGAACAGGGAAAAATATTTGAAGCTTTACCCCTCCCCTTTTCCATTTTGGCTGGAACATCACAGATGTGACCTTCACTGTCCCTGTATTCCCCCCACACCCTCCTCTTTGATTTCCTGTAATAGAGAGCACCAAAAAGAGAAATAACTATCTGGAGAGGAGAGACAAGGATGAGCTGCACTGGCAGTCACCCCACTAGCATCAGAAGCTGAGAACCACCCTACCACCCCCCATGCAAGTTTAATGAAAGCCTCCCACTCATACCTCATCATGTCATCTTTTTCTCTGAAGTCACCTACTCTTACTTCTTGGGTGCATACTATCACTTTAGTAAATTTACTGTGCTTTGCTGAGTCTTTCTGTCATACTCTCAATTTTTTTCTTGGGCCATGAAAAGAACCTGGATGGGGGTCTCTGGCTGGTGTGGCTCAGTGGATTGAGTGCCAGACTGTGAACCAAAGGGTCACCAGCTGATTCCCAGTCAGGGCCCGTGCCTGGGTTGTGGGCAGGGTCCCCAGTAGGGAGCCTATGAGAGGTAACCACACATTGATGTTTCTTTTCCTCTCTTCCTCCCTTCCCCTCTCTAAAAATAAAAATAAAATCTTAAAAAAGAGAGAGAGAGAACTTAGATGAGGTTGAGGCCTCCCTTGATATCCCTAGGTGCTGCCTAGCATCACTATATCCTACTCCTAATCAATCACTCAGCCCCTCCATTGAATTAATTAATATCTCTTGAACCTAATCAATTATTTTTTAATCTTCACTGGTCACTATCTTTACCTTGGTATCAGTCTTTATCATTCCTCTTCAAGATTACTGTGACAGCCTTGGTGGTCTCCTCTCTGATGACAGAGGCCCTTCCAAACTTAAATTGCGTTGAAAAACCACTCCTTCGTTAAAATTCTTCAGTGTCTTCCAACATTTTTCAGACAACTATGCAAACTTCTTAGCGTGCTGTAATAGGTCTTTCTTAATGTGAACTCTGATTAAATCCTTACTCTCTACCTTCATCTTTATTAAAGATTTAGATTCTGCAGGAAAATAAGGATTTCTCCTTCTCTATCTTCACAGGTGCTTTTTATTTTGCATGGATCACCCTTTAATGACTCTAACTCTTACTGATGCTTTAGGAATTAGCAGTAGGGGATAGGCCTAGAGGGCTGCGGTTAAGCTATGCAAGTCCAAGTCAGTCAGTCTAAAACCCCTGGGGCCATATACAGGACCCTGGCTAGAATCCAAGTCTCTAGGTCCAGTTTAGATTCTATTGCATCTTTTCATCCTACTGGAAGTTCTCTGAATTTTGAAATCTAAAACTAACATTTAACAAACATATATTGTGTTGTGACTGTTCAAGGCTGGGCAGGCTCATGCAGATGGGAAAATATCCACAGAGCCGTTGGGTTGTCTGGTATGCCTTTATTCATGGATGGGCAAGCTGTTTGTCTCCCTGCATGTCACATGCTCACCAGCATGTCTCCCACTGTGGTACCAAGCAGGGAGTCCCTACCTGCTTAACTACTAGACGTGACAAAGCTGGAAAAATGCCAGAAAACTATAAAATATAGCATAATTCTGCACATGCGAGCCTATTTCATGTTATGGGAACAGTTTATGATGGCATCTAGTCTAAAGTCTGTGAAACACTGCTTACCAGGCCCTTTCAAGGCTATGAGGACACTGCTTCCATTAGTTACCCAGACACCTGGGTGAAAAAGCCAGCCTGCCTCCACTTGCCCTGTATATATCATATTGAGGATATGTCTTCTGCCTTGAGAACCAATAATGTGTAAATTAGTAGAGCTTTCTTTATGATCTTACTTTCTGGAATGTGTATTTAAAATGATAGTAATGTTTTAATATTTATAAGTGTAAAATTATATTGTCATAGTGGATATGCTTATTTAAACTTCATACATCCTTTCAAGAATGCTTATTGCAATGTACAATTCAATATAATATACAATGGTACTTCTAATTTAAAACCTTTTGATGTTTTAAAGTCTAGAATGCCATTTGAAGTATGTGCCAGGTTTGAACTAGCATTTTATGAAACATAAAGTTACTATCTTGAAATATTAAATGATAGGTAGACTTTAACTATTATTTTGCAAATCAGTAGCCTAAAACATTTACATTTTATGTGATTGGCAAAGATATCTGAAGGTGATCCAAGGCATGTGTCTAATGCAGAACTGATCTTGTTATAAAGGTGATATTATCTTACTTTAAAACCCAAATCCTGCCATTAAATCACCAACAAAGCTTTCGTTTCAAACATGGCCTTTAAATGCATAACACAACAAGAGGACAATTAAAGATAGTCATAGTCTATTATCATTGCCATTGGTTCTGCTAATGAGTTCTGTGACTTGTTTCAAAATCAAAATGCTGCTCCAGAGAAAGCTTATCAACCTAAGTAAGTGAGTCTTTATCACTTTGCCCTTAAGTAGCTAGTGTTCTGCGCTTTGAGTTTGGGGAGCAGTGCTAAAAGAAACTCTTTATAAAAAAGCTATTAGTCTTGTGCAGTGTAGGATTTGACAGCTCATGAGGTTACACAGACCATTACATTACCAACATCATTTGCAATTCCTTAGGCACCTCCTCCAGCCCGTCTGGAGAATACCTCTCTTCGATTCCTTCCTCCCTCCCTCCCCCGCTCCCTCCTTCCCTCCCTCCCTTTTCTTCCCTTCCTTCCTTCCTTCCTTCCTTCCTTCCTTCCTTCCTTCCTTCCTTCCTTCCTTCCTTCCTTCCTTCCTTCCTTCCTTCCTTCCTTCCTTCTTTCCTTCCTTCCTTCTCTTTCTTTGTTTTCCCTGCCCCTCATTACTAACATATACTTAATTATTAAATGAAAACTCATGTTCTTTGTTTGAAATTTTTCCTTCTAAGTGACTATTTTTATACTTTGTATGATAATACCTTATTAATATTTTAGGTGGAAAAGGAACAATACAAATAGCAAAATAGAAAATTAGTTTGCTTTTGCAAGGGAATCAATTGATTACATTTATTTACTGAACTAAAATTAAAGAATTATAATCATGTTTGTAGCATTATTATTATTGGTAATTTAAAAAATATGTAAGAATTTGCATCTGAGCTTCTAGAGAGAAATGAACTAGGCACTTCAGTAAGAAGATTTGAATATGGGCATTTTTAAAAGGACAAAAAGCATAGTGTAGTTGTATGATAAAATGTTAATATCTGACAATACATTTAACATGGTCTTATTTTTAATACTTCCATATACTTCTAATTTATATTTTATGTATAGACAGTCCCATAAATTTCAACTTAGAAAGAAGCAGCAAAACATTTTCTCTTTTATATTTGAATTTTCTTTGTTTAGAGAGATCATTGTATCAGAACATCTAGAATTTGGGTAAAGACATGATATTCTAACCGCTGTCTATTGTATTATTTAGGTGTTTGTTTATGTCACTGATCTGAACTCTTCCCTTGAAATTTTATGTCCTTCTGTTGAAAAGAAAGTGGATTTATTCTTCATTGCAGTATGAACTTTCCTACAGAATAATGCTATATTCCTAAGTCACTGAAACTAACAGTGTCCGGTTATATGTTAGATATGGTGTGGATGTAAAGGTGTCACAGGCAACTGACTGAGGCCAAACTGTAAAGTAGGCAAATGGTTTTCTGTTTCTATTTTTATTCACTATCTCTCCCTGATGCCAAACATTTCATTCCAGTATTTTCAAAGGTATTGGAAGCATACTTTAAAAATTATGTGGGCAAAACAAGATGGAAAGGAAAATTTCTGTTTGAAAATTGGTGCCTTGCAAATTCCTATTTTATTGTGTTGCTAAATAGTATGTGGCCCATATGCCAGGCGTGTTGGGGTGATGAAAGTCAGATATTCAGAGAGACTCTTCTGGATTACATTTTATTAACATTGCAAAGTATTTTTTTCTTTTAATTGTGGTAAGAACAGATAACATGAGACCTACCTTCTTAACACATTTTTAAATGTACAGTGCTGTATTCTTAACTATCAGTACAATGTTACATGGTGGATTTCAAGAACTCACCTTACATAACTGAAATCTTACACATATTGAATAGCAAATTCTCAAATTATTTTAAGGCTGTTAAAATAGTATCACTTTAATGTAGGTGATTTTAACTCTCTTAGAGTGTTCAGAATCTGACTAAAATGTCCTCATGGACCAAAGGGAGTAGTATCTCAAATAATGAAATTTAATGCAGTTCCAACTGGGGCAAGGTGTTCATTTGTCATTCTCTCCTTGTAGGTTACTGGGCTTACTATCTTCTTTTAAACAGTCCTCCTTTAATTTTTGCATCTTAGAGTCTTCTTACATGGATCAAGGATGAGTGATATCTTTGTGTCAAAGCTCTACTGTAGGCAATAAGAAATATCTATGATCTTAAAACAAATCTAAGGAGAAGGAAAAGTCAGGTAGAGTATTTTTGGAGAAACAAAACCCCCATGAATGTATTTAGTTTTTGAAAAGTGTATTTTATAAATTTTGAATAGCAACCCCTTATTGAATGCACCATTGGTGAATGTCTTCTCTCAATCAGTAGGTTGTCTTTTCATTTTGTTGATGGTTTCCTTTGCTGTGAAAAATTTTTTTAGTGTGAGGTGTCCTGTTTGTTTGTTTGTTTGTTTATTTTATTTGTTTTCCTTTTCCAAGAAGATATATCAGGGAAAATATTAATAGAATTAATATCAGAAAGTTTATTGCTTATGTTTTCTTCTAAAAGTTTTATGATTTTGGAGTTGACATTAAAGCCTTCAATTTGTTTTGAGTTTATGCTTGTGTATGATATAATAAGGTGGTCTGGTTTCATTTTTTTGTGTGTATTTGTTGAATTTTCTCAACACCATTTATTGAATAGACTATGGATTGTTGATTTTTGGTGGGATTACAAATTGGTTCAGACACTATGGAAAACAGAATGGAAAAAAATATATAAATAAAAGTACCTTATGATCCAGCAATTCCACTACTGGGTATTTATTCCAAGAAATCCAAAACACTGATTGAAAAAGATTTATGCACCCCTATGTTTTTCACAGCATTATTTATAATAGCCAAGATATGGAAATAACTCTACTGAAGTGCCCAGCAGTAGATGATTGCATAAAGAAGTAGTGGGCCATATATACAATGGAATATTACTCAGCTATAAAAAAGAATGAACTCTTACTATTTGCAACCATATAGATGAATCTAGAGGGTATTATGCTAAGTGAAATAAGTTAGACAAAGACAGATAGCATATGATGTCACATTCACGTGTGATATCTAAAGAACAACATAAACAAACAAAACAAAAATAAACATATAGATACAGAGAACAAACTGGTGGCTGCCAGATAGGAGGAGTTTTAGGGGCTTCGGTAAAAAAAGTTAAGGTATTAAGAAGTAAAATTTGGTAGTTACCAAAAAGTCAAGGAGATGTAAAATATGCATAGGGAATGTAGTCAGTAATATTATAACTATTTTTGGTGCAGGTGGGTAACCAACTTAACAGGGAATCATTTTGTAAATCATATAAATGTCTAACCATTATCCTGTACACCTGAATCTAATGTAAAATATTGAATGTCAACTATAATTAACAAAATAATAAAGAAAATGTTATATGTGCTTCAAAAATTATTATTATTATTATTTTATGATTATGGCTCCCATGGAGATTAAATATAAAATTAGTATTTCCTTAATACATGTTATCTCTTTATATGAAATTTACATGCTTAAAATATCAACTGAAAGATTAGCAAGAATGAACAATTTTAGTTCATCTTGGAATCTTCTTGAAAATGTATTTAATCATTCATGATATTCTAATTTTGTGATTTTCTGTGAATTTATATCCAAACATGTGAAGAACAGTTAGAAAGACATATTTGAGATTTTCAAAATTTGGCACATGGATATCTATATTTTTCCTTTGAAATCTTTAATTCTATAAGCCTTAATAATCTAAAATAATAGTTATATTTTCCATGTTTTTGGAAAGCAAATTTATCAAACAGTGTTTCATAAGTTCTTTTATATGTTGAAATTTGAGGTAAATAGTTTTTGAAAGGTGATCCAGAATGTTTCACATTGATTAATTAACATAACCCCTGAATCTATTTTGGTTATGTCTATATTTAATAAATGATTTTAGAAAAAATAAAGTCCTTAATTTTGTAACAGGTAAATACACATAACATAGATGAGGAGATATTATATAGATTAATTTTATTTTTTAATTAAACTAACACTACTCATCTGTCTTGTTATCACCTTCTAATGACTATTGCATCATTTTATGAATTTGTTTTAAGGAAATCCAACACAGACTCTGTTTTAGTGCAAATTTGGTTCTATAGTATATCTTTTGAAGTATATTTGACAATATATGCTACGGAAACAAACAAAAGCTAAACAAATGGGAAAAGCAAAGGCTATTTATTTTGAGCTTGCCATAGCAAAGCAGTCAGCTACCTTTACTTGCACTTGGCAGAGACATAAAGTCAGGCAGAGGAGTGGGAAAACTCTATAGTCAGAAAAAGGTTTCAGATCTGACCTGATTAGAGGCTGTTTTCCTGGCGAAGCTGCAGGTGGACCAACTAGAAGTGGGCCTCCTATGTGACTGATTTGGGCTGCTGCAATTTTGGCTCTCTGCATGGTCCTAAATCAGAAGCAAAAATAAAAATTGGGGAAGCTGTCAATTATTAATTAAGTCCTACCTGTTCTGGGCCAATTGTTATAGAAGTTATTCTTTAGCTTCCAGGGTTGTCACTAGAGAGAGCAACCTGAGCAGGCTGGCTTCCTGGATTTTTACTGTAGATAAGGGGTTGGTTTCTTGCTTGTTGCTTCAGGTAGTGGGTCAAAGTTATATTTTTACATATGACCCACTCATTGTTGGTTTGTATATTCAATCTCTCTGTGTTAATAAGAGCTTGATTAAGAGAAAGAGATTGAAATAAATGAGCTACACTCAGATTCTGTGACCTCCTTTTATGAATACAGAGAACATTGATCTGAAGCTCTCATCCTTTATATAAAGACTAAATTATTATTCAGAGCACAATTATTTAAACAAAATTAATTTGCCAAACATCTCAATTACTCAACATATGCAAACAAGTATTTATTTCTCTTTTCCAAACAACTGACCTCCAACTAGACATTGTGTTATTAAAGGCTGTGCTAATTGCAAGAATTCTTAAATTGTTTTTAATCCCATTTTTCCAAAGATCCAATTAAGTGAAAAAAGTATTTATTTTTTGAGACATTTATTTAGTATGTATGAAAGACATAGTATACACAGCCATGAACAAAGTAGAAGTAGTATCTGATCTCAGAAGGACTACATTCCAATGGTGGAAGACAGATATTAAGTAAAATTAATAAAGGATGTCTACACAGTGATGACTAATCAGTTCCTCTAAAAATTAAAAATAAGAAAGAATGTTTATAAATTGTGACATGAAACTTTTAGGTATATTTACTTCATTCATTGTGATTTAAAAAATCATCAGTTTGACTTTTATTGACATATGACTTCAGGATTCATTTTGTATAATGCTTACATGACTCTATTAATTAAGAAGTTTTCAAATTAAAGTAACACAATTCCAAGCTACAAGTATTTTATTTTATTTATTTTTTAAAGATTTTATTTATTTATCTGTAGAGGGGAAG
>PVKM010011723.1:0-32771 GCA_004027735.1 Carollia perspicillata | reverse complement strand
GTAATCACGTTATTTTTAGTATTAGTACTAATAAAGTTAGAATTATTACAAGTATTGAAGTTGCTTTTTTAGTTGATTCAGCATTTATTATATCTAACAATTCAAAATGTTCTCTAATAGATTTTTTCATTAGTTTTTCCATGGTTCCTTTGAAGTTACCTAGCAGTCTTTGTTTATTAAAACATTTTCATGAAGCTAAATAAAGTCATAAGTTGTTTACTTGTTTCTAAAAATTTTCTAAGGGAAGATTTGTTAAAAATTTCTTCAAAAGTTCAAAATAACATAGACTAATATAAGTATAGTTAGTCTTCAGGTCTGAAAATTCTCCTAATTAAACAATGATCATTTTAACATTTTATTTTTCCTGAAACAACACATCATACATTGTATATTTATTAATAATGATTCACTATTCTGATTAATAGTTATTCAACCTACTAGTACTTATTATATGTACAATTAGTTCTAGGTATTACAGATATAGACAAAAATATGATACCTTATTTGAGTGTTAGTGAAAGTATTGAAATGCAAACACACTGATAAAAACAATTATTGCTTTAATAAAGGTATTTTAAAGATTAGTAGAAACATAGGAGGACCACTAAATTAGAAAGGAGAAAGAAATTTATTTCTTATGATTTTGTAGATCATGGCATCACTCTTCTTAAAGTTCTTTTGAATAGATGCCATATTTACAAAACATAAAAAAACTATTTCAGTTTTATAGGAATTAAAAATAAATAATTATATGGACTAATTCTGGCACATTAATCAATTATTTTGGTGCCAAGTAGCTAAAGGCTGGATTATATATCTCACAAAAAAATTTCAAAGAGAGTTTTAAAAACCAGACTTCTTGCTCAGATAAAGGAGGCAATAGGAAAATAACAATACTGCATTTAAAAAATAATTAGAACCTGTCAAAAATAAAATGGAAACTTGATATACTTAGAATCAAGAGTAAAATTTTATAATGTTATAACACCTTAGAGATTAGGTAATTAAGTAGTTTTAACTGTTTTTGAGGGTCAAGCCAATTACTTATAACAGAAGATCAAGGATATAATGCAAATAAAAATGAACGCTGTTCTGATTAAGTGAATTTTCACCTCCCTGAAGCCACCAAAGTACCTGCCAGAGGTGTGCTACAGCCAATTCATAAGGGCTCATGAGACCCATTTGTAGGCATCTCTTCCAACTTCACATCCAATGGCATTACAATGGTAGATTGTAATTGGTTATAGTAGGAGTATTCACACCATGGAAACTAGCAAAGGCCATGTATCAGGGCTTCTTTTCCTTTTCCAGAAGGCCATTTTTAAACATCTATCAGTCTGCTACTGAATACTGACTATGGAGTGCAAGGGACCTGGGGAACACAATTGAAAAAAAAAAAAAACATTAATCTAGTGCCATATCTTTGTGTTACATCAACAAACTCAGAAAAATAACATTCTCTGAAAGTTAACATATGGTAATAGATTACAATGAATGTTTAGGATAAATTACAAGTGACACTGTCATGGAATGGATTGTGTCCCTCCAAAATTTATATATTGAAGTAATACCCATATTTCAGAATGTGACTACATTTGGAAACAGGACCTTTAAAGAAGTGGTTAAAATGAAATTATTAGGATGCACCCTAATGTAATCTGACAGGTATTTTTAAAAGAAGAGGAGATTTGAACACACAACAAGTCATCAGGGATGCATTCACACGAGGAAAGACTATGTGAGGACACTGGAAGATGAGCATCTACCTGCAAGCCAAGGAGAGAAGCCTCTGGAGAAACCAAACATGCCAACACCTTGATCTTGGACTTTCCGCCTTGAGAATTGTGAGAAATACTTTTCTGTTGTTTAAGCCACCCAGTCTATGTTACTTTGTCATGGCAGCCCTAACAAAGAATGCAGCTGTATAGGGTCTTTGCCTAGAACAGTTTGGAAGAAAAGTGGATAGGCAGAGACGTCACTGGAAGACCACAGTATGAATTTATCAAGTGTGTTTCTGCTCATTGTTTCTCCAATGACACTTCATTGTAGACACACACATGTCCAAACAGATGGGTATACTAAGCTTAATTTCTGCATTCCTAGGAATCAACATTTATTCTTAATTCCTTTACTCTTCTTTAACAAAATAGGCATTTATTTGCACCCAGCTAATCTTGCATTAACTTTGGGGACACATTTTTGCTGTGATTCCAGAGTGAACAGATTCTTGGTATAGTAAATAGGCAAATCTCTCACCAGAAAAGCATGGACATGTTTGGGAAACACTTATCCTTGGATTATCTGAATTTCATGAACATCATCATTGTTTTTCTAAAACAGTGAGGTGTGTTGATATGAGGAGGTATTGATTGACAGTCACAGGAGAAAATGGAATTGTTCCTTATTGTATTATCACAAACTTCTAATTCCTGGAACTTCTATTATTAAACTATTTTCCTTCTTATTCACAGCAAGATATTATTAACCTGTTTGTTCTTATTCTCTACCTCCCTAACCACTGCATTTTATAACTTCTTTCACTCAACCTTCTTTCTTGTTTTAAGATTTCTTGGCAATGATGCTTCCTGGCAGTAGTAAATAAATTGACCTACGCTGTTTTTGATCTATCAGAACATACAGGAGTATGTTAGCTCAACAGTAGAATATGAACGGCCTTACTGTTATTATAAAACATACGTATTTTCACAGCACTAGAACTGGAATCGGTGACAACTACGCGTAGTAAAATGGCAAACCACTGTTGTTTTCCTGACTACAAATGCAAGCAGTATACTTGCACAGCCATAACATCGCTAGAAACGATCATTAGCGAATTGTATTTATTATATTTAATATGTGATTTTTCACATGTTAATGGTTGTAGAGCTCCTATAATGTGTCCCATTTTCACCTTTGAAGCTTGTATTCTTGAATTCTGAACATTTGATTTACAAACTTCAGTTTCTAATGTATGTTTGTCGCTCTGTAGATGTTTACTTCTGGAATTAAAAATATCAGACAAACAAGAATATCTAGCAACATATTGCTAGCTATCACTATTGTTGCTGATATGATTCATATTTTGTAATGTACTATCATCAATATTTAAAAAGAACAACTATATTTAGCACAACAATTTCTATAAGATTTTAGCACTATTTCTATGATAGTTTTAACTGTGAAAACTTTGATCAGAAAGCATATGACCTTCCTCCTGGGCATTTAAATAAGATATTGAAATTTAAAATATTAAAATATGTAAATGTATATCCAAGTAAAAGTATATTGGAGAACAGCAATGCATTAGCTGTTCATTGAATCTTAGTTTGGTTTTCTTTCTTGCTTTGTGATTTTGGGAAGCAACTGAACCTTTCTGTACATTGTTTCACCAGAAATAAAATAAATCAGCTCTTCATATTAAATAACTCTGATGCAAAACCTGGAAACTTAGGCAAATGGGTGTTGTTAAACATGAAATTTAAAATCACTGCATTTTTCCTTGAGTAAATGTACAAAACATCTTCTTTTACTTCTCAGCATAGTCATCATTTAGAAAAAATCTCTCATTAGTAGTTTTTTTATGTACTGGTACAAATTTTACTTTAGAATTTTTTATTTTTAAAACTAATGTGTATTCTGAGTTGTAAAATTAAGAATATCATTTTGTTGTTAAATAGAGTTAAGCAATAGTAATATGACATATCAACCTTTTCAAAAAATGGTAGCTAAAAGCAGACATTTGGATACGAATGGAATTCACAAATTGGTGTTCTGATAAAGTTTTTTGTACACTAAATGGGCAATTCTGAAGTTCTTCAAACACAATATTTATATAATGTCTCCTGTCTAGCAGTTCCAAGTTTTTAACAAATGTGAGTTTACTAAGTACAGATGAAGTTGCATCTTATTACCCCAAGAATATGCTGTATACACGAAAAACTGAGGAATTGAACTATTACCTGTTGAAGTGCATGGCAAAGTCATCAACAGTTGTGAAACAACTAAATTGCTTTATCTTTGGAATTTTTCTACTAATAATTGCCCACCAACAGCCTGGAAATGTATTGCAATATTAAAGAATTACAAAAAAAAATCTCAAACAACCAACAACCAAATTTTAATTAGGTCTTATTGTTTTCCTGCATAAAATAGCACTGTTATTAGTTATAATAAAATAGAATAATTTCTTCACATTTGATAAAAATGTAATAAGCCACCCTGGTTGGTGTGGCTCAGTGGATTGAGCATTGGCCTATGAACCAAAGGATCACTGGTTCAATTCTCAGTCAGGTCACATACCTGGGTTGGGGACCAGGTCCCTGGTTGGGGGTGTATGAGAGGCAATTGGTTGGTGTATCTGTCACACATTAATGTTTCTCTCCCTCTCTTTCTCCTTCCCTTTTCATCTCTTGAAAAATAAATAAAATTACTTAAAAATATAATATTCCACAGCTTATTTGATAACTACAAATTATTAGTTTTATTCCTATTGAAGAAAAAAAAATCAAGTATTTAGAAAGGTATTTGTTTTCAAAAATTACTAAACAGTTTGCTTCCCCCAAAATGTCCACATCTCAAAAATATCATAAGAATTGAAAAAAACTTAATAGAATTGATCTTCATAAATATCACATAAGCTTGCAAAATTTAGCAATTTATTTTATGCAATCACTTTAGTTTTAGTAAATATATTCTTGTTGTTAAAATAAAATCAGGTAGCTAAGAAATATATGTAGTATGTCATGAAATTCTCCCTTTCAATCCCTGTTTCTATTACCAGAGATACCCACTATTAAATATTTGGTGTATATTATGTCAAAAATTATTTTCTTATATAATTTTATAATTTTAAAATAGGATCATTCCATACCTATATCTCTGTTTCTTTCTTTTTAAACAAATATAATGGATGTCTTTTCAGGCCAGTAGACTTGTATAAAGAAGACTTACCTTATTCTTGCAAATGGCCTAACAGCATTTTATTGTTAGAATATGTCATCATTTATTGAATTAATTACTTATAGGTGGATGTGTAGGTTGTTTCCAATTTTAATTCAATTTTCTAAAGGAAGAATTGCAAAGGATATGTTTTAAGTATGAGCCAGAGTATTGGTCATTTAGTGAAAAACACTAATCTTCTAGGGAATTCTCAGAGACCAGAGGCAGGATAAAAAATATATATTTTTTTACATCAGTCAGCAAGTGTGTATAGTATGTTGGAAAGAGCTATAGATTTAGAGCCAAGGGAAACTGGTCTCTTTCAAACACTGTCACTTATTAATTATATGACTTGGGCAAACTATCTCACTTCTCCAAAACTTGTTTTTCTATCTACAAAATGATAAATATGAACTACTTCGTTTTTAAAGAGTCTAAAAGCTGTAAATGGAAGGTTGTATGTTGTTGTCAAAAATGATGCACCCTTCACTAGCTAGATGATGTGAGGATTCTAGAGAAAAACAAGCAGTCTCCCATCATTTCAGGTTGCTGATTTTGTGGTAGGCAAGGCTGATAGCAGTCACGGCACACAGATGGAGAACAGCAGGGCTTTATGCAACTTTGCAGGTCTTCACTTTAGTGACTCCTTGTCCTATACTTCCTGTTACAGACATGTGGGAGAACCCAGGCTTTGTATTCCTGGGAGGGATGTTCAATACTCTTACCACAGCAATTTAATTCCTTTTTGGGTAGAAAAGTTTCTAAACTTTGGTCAGTTTTGGATTGATGATGTTTTCCCATAGCTTTCCTAATCTGGGTAGATTCTTAGTGTTAGAATGGAGTTAGGACAGTGTGTTTAGAGTTTAGTGTATTAGAGATCAGCTTTTTGGGGACTTTGTCCTGTAGAGGATATTGAATGAAGGCAGGACAGTTAGCTGTCTGTGAGCAGCTTAGGACTGATTCAAGGACCTGGTATATGCTCTTGGTTCTTCTACTAGTTTGCTGGCTGATTTGTTATTGGCTCTGATTGGTTCTCTGAAGGACTAATAAATAAGTTGATTCCATAATAACGTGGTAATATGGGAATAATTGATTCTGATAATTTTGTTATTTAGTTTGATTAAAATGAAAATGGACTTCTTCTAGGAATTCTTGGTCACTGTAGGTCTGTTGCTGTGTCTGCTATGACAATAAAAATGTCCAGTGTAAGAATGCTTCTGCACAAGTGTGTAAAAAACTTGGATGCATGTTGCTACAGGACAATACAGTTATTAACATAGTACAAATTTTTTCCTTAAGTCCGAAGTGATCAAGCGAAGATGTGAACAAAAGGAAGTTCCCTAGTAGTGACAGGTCATTTATTACATACACACACCATGGACCTGGGACAGTTTCAACTTATGCCCTGAATAGTGCAGAATTTTCTTTGCTTTATGCTGCATTTCCCAAGAAAATGTACTTCAAAACCAATTTTCTTATTGGCAATTCATACACGGTGTATTTAATAATGCCATTAATCGCTCTGTTACTAATTATTTCATTATCTTTCTCATATTATAAACTGTGAACACCCAATATTATTTATTGGGTGTATAAGTGCCCTCTTTCTCCTGGGTGGTGAAGCTTACTTAGGAAGGGAAATGAATTCCTTTGCATGATTTCTGTCTTTCCCCACAACTTCCACTGTCACCTGGGGTGAAAGCCAGCTCTAATTTCTAAAATAATTGCCTTGACCATAGTTTATATATATAAGGAGCCCATGAAAACGGCTGCAGTGTTGGTCTTCACATTAATCCTGTTTTCTACTCTCGGAAGAAAAACCAGCATTACCCTTACATAAATAATGTATACAAAGCCATTCTGCAGGGGAGTAGGGTGGTGCTGGTGGTTTATCTAAGAACTCTGATAGGTCAGATTATTTTTTCTGGTAGGAGCTAGAAGATGTAAAATGATATTCCTGAATTTATGTTAATCATTTCCATAAGAAATATAGACTACAATCAATTATCTTCTAAAATACATGAAATTGAATAAAAAATTTACATTTCAATGTGAAAAATTACACAAAGCTTCACAGAAATTCACTCTCTCTTAAAACTAAAAGGATTGAGTCAGGTGTGTTTTAAGTATTTTGTTACTCCCTGAACACAATTTCTTTAGTTTATTTTCTTTCTCCTTTTGGGGAGCTTATTTTAATGTGAATGATCAAAGGAAAATTGCAGCTGTTTATGAAGCAAATGTAGCTATTTTATTGGTATATTTGGTTAGCTGTGAGGCATGGTTTTATTTTTAAAAAGTGATCATCCTCATTTTCATGTTGAATATTTTCAGGAAGTTTCATCCAATTCTGACCAAAAAAGCCACATTTAATTTTTTCTTTTACAAACTTGATGTTAATACAGGCACCACTACCAATTCTTGGTGAGACAAAATGAATCTATTTTCTCAGCAAGATTCATGACTTCATGGCCCCTGTTAAGACTCATGCTATGCACGGGGCTGGTATGTTTATGACAGATGCAAATTATGCTCAAAATCTTTTGCAGTTTACAATTTACAATCAGGCACACATCCACCAAATTCAATTATTTCCTTTAAAACCTGGAATTCCAGATACTTCATAAAGCAAAAAGCTCACTGCCACCTTCAAGGAACTCGGACTATCTGATTTTTTTTATTTGCTGCTGCCATTAGATTGAAATGATTTTTCTTCAGTTTGCTCAAAGCCAGATTTAAAGTCAGGTCCCAGAGGTAACTGGAAAGTCGATCTCCTAAGCTACTCAGTCGTTGTTTGCTTTTTTTTTACATGTAATATCCCACTTCTAAGCCAGAATATAATTTAAAACACAAAACACACTCTACATAAATATGTCCTTTAGAAATTTGTAATCTGGCATTTAATAGACACTAACTAATTGCTTTATATCATTTTTGTTGAGGAAAATGGAGAAATCATAAACATCCTTCAAGACAATTCTTTCTTAATAGCTTTCTACATATTTTGAATGCTACACGTTTCTTTACTACTTTAGATCAATAATACTAGGTGCTCCTTTTGAACATAGAGCTGCTAGATTTCTCATTTATAATGCATCCAAATAAGCCAAAAAATAAAGACATTCTAAACACTCCACACATTATGAGCCCCTGATAGCCATTTACAGAGCTCCCCTTTGCAGTCAGTTTCTGTTTGCTGGGGACCAGCAAAGGGTTACTCCAGTCCAGGCGCTGCGAGCACGAGCAACAGGAATCCATTGGCTTTAATTTGTCCATGTCTTTCATTTGATACCACCAGTATTAATAGCTTTGCAAGGAAATTCTGTAGTCATTAATCATAATAATTAATCAGATCCAATTATATTGCATATAAATGCGAACAAATTGCTGAAAAAATAATGATCTATCACCAACATGTCACAAGGAAAAAGAGACTAAAATAGTAATTAGAAGCAGGGATTTAGTTGTGTACAAGTGCTCTGCAACTGGTTTTAACAATATGATGATCCGATGATGTAATTAGTTGAAAGTCTAGCAGGATTTTTCAGCAGGCCTTCTAATGACTGTGCAAGGGGAGAAAATAAGGTCCACTTTTCTACAAGATCATTCTGCATTTGCTCCTAACTTTGCACTTCTGAATGCAGGAGAGCTGCTGCCCTTGTGTTCTAATACTGGAAATTACTGCATGTGTTTTTCTGGATTTTTAATGTCCTTTAAAAAGAGGACTGCCTATTAACTGAACGTTACTCAAGTTAGGAATTAAGACAGTCCACATGGCATTTCTTTTTTATTCTTATAGCCATAAAAATGTGTAATATGTACTTCAAAATGAAATGTTTTGGTTATAGTAAATTAACACACTGTGGTAGCATGCATGGTAGCTATTTTCACCTAATTTTTTTTTCTTGAACTAAACTGAAAACATTTCAGAAAATGGAATTGCTCTGTTTTCACTTCAGTTAGCACTCTCTAGAGCACTGGCAGATTTTATCAGAAACCACTTTTA
Source organism: Carollia perspicillata (assembly GCA_004027735.1). Classification (NCBI taxonomy): domain Eukaryota; kingdom Metazoa; phylum Chordata; class Mammalia; order Chiroptera; family Phyllostomidae; genus Carollia; species Carollia perspicillata. Next base: position 23,830 of record PVKM010011723.1, on the reverse strand, counting down.
AAAATGGGTGTATGTGTGTATGTATAAATTATTCTTTAATGGATTTCTAAACCTGACCAAAGTGAACTGTTTGATGTAAGTTAGTCTATAAAATAATTTAATATGTCTTTCTTTTCTTTTTATTTTCACTCTTGTCTCACAAGATAGAGCTTTCAACACATATCTTCAGTTTTTATGCACAAACACAATTAGCACTAGTTATTCTGAGGCCAAATATGTATTTTAAAACCTTTCCTTTTTTTTTTTTTTTGCTTAACTTACAGATTATACATGAAATGGTTAACTAAAGATTGATGAGCAGTTTTTATGATAGGCTTACCACTTGAAAATAAATGTTAGGTTCATCATAGTTTTCAATACTAAGCACTGCACTTTACTGTCTTTGATCTCAGTGTAGTGAGTACTACAAAGAAATAAAACCTTATCTTACCTTTTCCAGCATCTACTGCAGAAGACCTCAATAATGCATAAGAACATCTGGAAGTACGGTAATTTCAGCTATCAGAGATAAGAATTGACACAGAACAGGTAAACCCTACAAAGTCATCATGTTGAAATGAACTGATTAAGGTTTAGTAACATAAAACATCATGTATAGCGTTTCCATGCTTGCTACATCTTGCTATTTTATATTTAAAAAGGAATGCCAATTATATATATTTAATAGGTTGATTAGCTGGTAGCAATATTATATTTTACATAAAGAGACAGCAATGTCTGCAGATCTATTGCCATACACATCTATTTAGAGTTAACTGTGAGTTCATAGAAAATACATGGGCATAGTAAACAGGGTTTTGAAATGACAATTTTTTACTGGTTGCAAGTGCTAATTGCTAGTTTCTCAAGGGTATAGAATTAATCACCTGCTAGATTTACAGTCTCTAGGTTGAGACCTGAGGATGGAGGCAATAAGAAAAGCTCTTGAGGGACATATCATATGGTGAGTCTAAATATCAGTCTCTATGCATATGTAAATTGGTAACAAAGTTTTTTCAAAGCTCAAGTATGCTAATTTCAAACTGGCAAGACTAAAGCTAGCTTTTAGCAGCTGTTTAACGTCTGCCTGTGGGTGGTAGAGAGAGCTTAAAATACAAGCAAACAGTGGTGCATAAGTAATTAAGCAACATTTTGCTGGGCATAAATAATTCTGTTTATATTGCTCTTTTGAAGAGTATAGAATACAAAATAACAGATCAAGTGCACCTTTGGTCACCAGAGGTTAACTGTTCTTCCTTTTTACCTTTTCTTTGGTCTTACAATTTAAGAGATATAAATAACAGAATCAGCTATACAATCTTTCACAACTTTATAGAAAATAAAATCATTTAAGGTGGAAAAAATCCCATTACAAAATCATTGTACTTATAGTTCAATTATATTGTTTTTAGTGTATTCCTCTGACAATTTATCAGAAGAAAATTTAATATCTAATTAAAGATTTATTTATTGACATTAGTTTTTAGGATTACTGGAAGTAGTTTTTGTTGTTGTTGTTGATGTTAAAAGGTTGCAGAGGCGAGAATCAAACCATTTTCAAAGCCCACGAAAAGAAACACCCTCATTTTTTAGGACCAATTTGAATATCCTATATATTAAAAATAAATAGATAAATAAACAAATGATTTACTTAGAGGTAGTTGCCTGAAAATAAGGGATGCTTAAATCAATGCACTGCATATAGGATAACCACCTAATTTGAGCAGTTCTTGCTAAGCCAGTAGAAGTGTCAAAAAGCAAAAGGAAAGCTGGTATAAAAAATGTATTTGATTCAATAAAAACCTTGAAATTGACCAGAAGGAAGATGAAAGATTTAACATGATATAGAAATACCTAGTCTGGAAAAAAGGATTATAGATACTAACTGTGAAAGAGTCAGGGGTTTAAACTTTGTTTGCGTTAAATATTCATGGTTTAAGGAGTTAATGGTAAAAGGAAGTACTCAGTTGGGTATCAGATATTAAAAGGGGCTTTATAACACATAAGAATGCTAGGAAGGCAGGAGTAGCTATTTATGCACAAAATTGCTGTTTCCCTTTGCACTGAAGGAACAGGTAAATGAAATAGCCTTTTCAAAAACCCTGTTTATCCACCCTTAATATTCTAATAAAATCAGTGAAAGAATGGTGAAATAAAAAACTTTTTTTTCTGATATTACTGTATTTTCTAGTTCTGCATTTTTAAAACTTGTTTTAACAAGGCAGGTTTTAAACCATGTGGCCTGAGCAGGGGCATGGGTTGGACAATGGACTGTGAGCACAAACTTGTTATTTGGTCAGGATGAGTCTGTGGTCTTTCTTAGAAAGATCTTAATACACTGCAGCGTGTGCTTCCTTCTCCTCTTTGACAAGATGTGGATACTGACAACAGTCCCAGTCTTTCTGACAAAACAAAATGATGAAATTCACTTATGGAAACAACCATTTTTTTTGAGCTAGTATTTTTAAAGCTTCTCAGAACCATGAAACAACTTACTCAACTTCACTTTGTTGAGTAGATCATTCTCTATGTACAAATGGGCCTTCATAATGGTTAGGAAAGAACTTAAGTATTATTATATGTTCCTAGGTTAATGTAAGTCTTGGTTGTGTATGATTAGATAACAACTTTCAATATTATTTTGAGAGATTTGAAGTGTTCTGCATGGCCATAAACTTTTTTTTTTTTAATCTTCAGGCTACTTAGTACCTGTGTGGAACTTAGTACCTGTTCCCACTTTGAACTTGCATGTGCTCTGAAGTGTTTCCTACCAATAACGGACAGTTACTAAAAAAGAAAAGTAACATTGGAAGTGGAATCATTTCAGTTTGTGTTACCATAAATATACTGTGATACTCTTGTTCTATACCTTCTCATTCATCAGTGGAGGATAATGGTTTACAAACTTTAATTCATATGTAAAAGGTGTTTATTTCTCTAATTATCCATGGGGGTGTGAAGGCAGCAAAGCTTAAACTTCTGGTGATCAGTATAGTTTAATGATTATTTAGACAGAGAGTAGTATAATTTTGTTCAGAATTGTCCCTTTAATTGATGCAGATCTCAAAGTAGTGATGAATTATGATCAATGCACCTTGTTCCATTGACAAAATTGTATTAACCTGCAGGGTATGTAGAGACAGTGTAAAGCTGACTAGAGGGATCAGAAATAGAGGCAGGAGTGGGACAAACTGATCTGACAGGCACTGAGCTACGATGATATATTCCAGAGCTGGAGTCCAGCGCTAGGTAGGCAGGATATGGCAGACACAAGGTACATAGACAGCTAATGTCAGATAGTTACCATAAGTTTTATGGGACCAGGAAAATCCAGAGAAAATTTCTGATTCCGAAACGAAGGTTACTTTTTCTCTATGAAGTTTGATACTTTATTTAGTGTATTCATATACAAATCCAGACACATATGCAGAGTTAGAGAGAGGCAGACTCATCAGTCTCTGCAGATGCATTTTCTCCCAAGGTAGCTGAAGCATAAAGTTTCCTTATGGATAAAAAGGCATAGTCTCAGAAATGTCTGTAATCCATCCCATCTTGTGATTAGTGCTTCATTTCATTACAAGAAATACAAATTTACTTATTCATTCACCCATTCACTCTGCCATTGACTGCAATGTGTTTGACACCGGAAGTTACTACAGATACAAAGGATATGTAGGATACAATAAAATAGTAAGGTCAACAAATCTGAAATTACTGAAAAAGCGCATTTGAATATTGTTCATCCATGGCAGCTTTCTTGCTCAAACCTTGACTTTTTTACTGATTTTTTTATCCTCACCCAAGGATATATTCACTGATTTCAGAGAGAGAGACAGAGAGAGAGAACATCGATGTGAGATAGAAACACTGATTGGTTGTCTCCCATATATGCACAGAACAGGGATGGAAGCTACAACCCTTTAGCTCATGGCATGATGCTCCAACCAGCTGAGCCACCTGGTTGGCCAGGGCCAATCTCTGACTTGCTCAGCCAGCACTATGATGACTATTAAAAGGTGGGATTTCCCATTAATGTGACCCAGCATACACACAGAATGTTTGTGAATATAGAATATCTGTTTGTAAGTTCTCATTTTTCAAACACTTGGCAAAATTCCGACCACTCACCGTGTTCTTTGTAAATGATGGCATGTTAGTATAGATTGCCTATTGCTCTGTTTATTATTCACTATTAAATTATAAAAACTTTGCATATAGGGAGCATATTCATTCTTTACTGGCACCTCATATGTCTATACTTGTTCTTGCAAATGATAATTGAGAAAACATTTGTAACCTGTTAATGAAAATTACATATTTCAGAATAAATAGTTTTATTCTTCCCAATTTACAGACTGAGTTAACTTTACTTGGAATTTGAAATTTCCTGCTTCAAAACTGTTAATTTCAAACTAAATCTGCATAGTTTTCTGTATTGAGAAAGGCATTTAATAATTTCAATTTTGAATCACTTAGTAATATTTCTCTTCTTTAATCTTGGAAGCAGCAGTACTGATTAGCTTTAGAGCTGTGCTGCTATGAAGAAAAGTTACAATTACATATATGGAGGAGTTTGTCTTGGAAAAGTGGGGGGGGTAATAAATTCTGGTGGGAGATAGAATAGTGAAATAATTTGAAGGACTTGAAAGTCTGAAAAATGAGAAATTCTGTTTTCTTACACCAATTCATTTTTTGCCAGATATTATTTGGATCTTTTTGACATGCAAAAGAAATTCATCAATTTCCTTTGAAAACATATAAGCTTCTCTTCCTATTTTTGTTTTCATTACAGTTCGCCCATAGAGTTAATATACACCTAACATGAATGTGACATTGGTATATTACATATTAATGCTCTTACCTTGAGGGAAAAGTGTTTCTTATGCACTACACCTTATGCAGAATATTATGTATATATCTTCAAGGTAAAGAACCCTTTAGGACAAAAATTAAAATCTACCATATTATCTTTCCAGTAAATCCAGATCAACAGTTATAGGTAGGGTTGTAGCTAGAAAAAAAATTAGATATTCTTGTCAAAGACCCAAAGGTCTGAAGTTTGCATAGGATAGCTCAAACCTGGAATAGCTTCCTCTATATTCTCTGGTGTGATATGTACACACACTATGTATTGTTGATATAAATCCTTGTTTTGCTTTCTGAGCTGAAATTTTCCTTGAAAGCTTCAAGTCTATTATACTTCGTGTCAAGGGAAAAATCTAGATAGAACCATTTCAGTATTCAGGTTTTTGCTTTGTTTTTCTTTATACCTTTTTATGGAAATGATTGTGCAACGTTGAGATCGACTGCAGCTGAGAAACTTCTGTCATTATATTTACTAATTTATATAGCAAGTAAAAGGTAAAAAGGAAATAAAACAAAAACATATTTGGTAATTTCATGAATTTAAAAACTAGCCCTTGGGGAAAATGCATCACTTTTTATTTTGTATCACTGCTGTGTTTAAGAAACCTAAAAATGGGAATTTCATATTCTCATATTTTGACAAGCACTTTACATTTGCTTGAATAAATATTTTACTATGAAAGGAATATGATTAAAAAGAAAAGAACTATTAACTTCTCAGGAACATGAAAGCAGTAAAAGTACACATTCCAGAAACCCAGGGATGCAGCAGCATTCAGTTAACTTTAACCAATCCTGGAATGAGATTTTCTTTTTTTTTTCTTCATATTTTTAAGCTCCAAGAAACTGTACACTTGAAGAAGGGGAAGGTGTGCTTCAACTGTCATACTGATGTGGTAGAATTTAGCTCTTTTCTGAAGAGGTTCCATGTCCCAAGAGCATAAAGACAATAGTACACTATATAGAGAGCCAATAAATCAATTAACTTTAACAGCCAGAGTTCAGGAAATGCATTTATTCTCTTTGATGAAAACACAGCTTTTACTTGTAACCATACTTCATATTATTAAGGTCAATTTTTCACATAAAATTATATTTAGTGGTTGAAAAAAATCACTCATAAGTTTTGTAAAGCAAAAAATACGCACTTACTAATGTAGGAGAACAAGTTTGTTTTATTTGTAATTATCTACCTTTAGAGTAATTGAGATTCTAAACAGCCACTAATAGCCTCACTGTCTCAAATTACTACTGCCTGTAACTTTACCTTGCCAAATTATCAAAGAGCTTTTCAATTGCAACTCTACTACTAAAACCTGGGTCATTTTCTAGCAATTAATTGGAAGAGGTGATTAATAGCTTAATAATGGGTTCCTCTGTGTTTAAAAAGTGCAGGGGACATGCATGGGAAAGGAATATATAATTTTGTATCCCTGAAACATAACCTAATTGAAAAATCAGCAGTTGGTCTTATTTACTTTACACTTGTATTTTCAAACCCTCTTTTGATCTACTTTGAAAAAAATGTGTAAATCTGGAGAGTATTTTTTAATTAACTCCTTGGACATTGAACACACTCTGAATTTAAGGAGCACACGCTATTCTATGGCACCTGCTGTGGGGTAGGCATCTTTACAGGAATTTGAGGCCAGTATGTGTCAAGTGTCTATCTGGCAGTGCAGATGGTAGTGCCCATTGATTGAGCAAGTCACCCACTACAGACGCACCAATGGATTAATACAGCTCACTCCCCTACAGCATAGCCTTATGACGGTGATGCCTGGGAGCCTTTGTGCCTTCTACGCATTCCCTGTATATTCACCACAGACTTGTGACTGTAAGACCCAGCTGCAGGTTATCATAACATCTTTCCAGAAACATTCAAGGAGACAGTCAGTGCAATTCAGTCAGTTTAGTAAGCTATACGCTACGTCTCAAGGAAATGGCACGTTGAGTAGTCAGATGGAGAGGAGTTCAGTGAGTGAGAGGGTCTCATGATAAAGGCAAAGGAGGCACCTAGCAAAGTGAAAGGGACTAGGACTCATTTGTCCGGCTTGTTATAATGTCAGGGTGATCCATGGAAAGATGTCCCTTTAGATCTAGGACTTGATCTATTTTCCCTTGTTTACTACAATTGCTATAGGTGCTCATGGGTTTCTCCCTTAGGTTGCTAGAAGAAAGTAAAGACTAAGCTCTCAATTTCCCATCATTTTCTTTACACTGTAACTTCCTGCTTTTCATTTTATTCCCATCTGATCTCAGTTGAAACTAGCAATACTGGGATGTTTATTCCCCACTGTATTTATATGATGGCCTGATGTTAGAGGAAGTCAGTGCTTTACTATCTGACACTCTTTTCATGGGACCAAGCATAAAATAAGAAAGGGAGGACATACTAAATAAAGAAAACAACCCAGAAATGAGCTCCACTTCTCTCGCTCTCGCAAGCCAGACGTCCGTTCTTGAAGCCCAGTTTACTCCTCTAAGGTTAAAGATCCAATTGGTCAGACTGCTTTTTAACTCTTTGGACATTTACTGGAGAATAAATAAGGAAAAATAAAAGTACAATTCTAAAAAATGGGCTTGTTCTCCCATTACTAAAAGACACACAGACAATCAAATTTAATCAGCTATAATAAAGATGGAGCTGCATGCTAGTGATGGGAAAGCCCGTAGATGAAAACAAAGACCAGAGTGGATTTATTAGACTGTTACGTGTTCCCAGGCAGTCTGCTATTCGAACTTAGAAGTCAAATGCTAGAGAAGGCCTGATGAACAGAAAATGGTTCAGCTGCAAGAGGGCCGACCAGTGCTTAAATCTTCCTGCTGAGCAGGTAGCCTGAACTGTTCATTTACTCTACAGCTCCGTTTGAAGAGCTTTGCTTCTAAGATGTGTTGGAGGAAGACCCACATAGCTGAGGTCATATTTCTTGTATAATTTTGGTAGTTTTCCTTGAGATAATAGATTGTTATGCTCTATTTGCTTAGTTACTTTGTAGTCACCAAATCTCCCCATCACTGTTAGGTGGTCACTCAATTTTTTATGCATTTAGATTTTTGAATCTGTCCATTTTATTTCCTGGTACCCTCCCTCTCAGAAGGCTCCATCTTTGTCTCAGTCCTGATTTAACTGTTTTCGAGCTAGACTTACTAATAGAAATGGTCTCATCTATGACTTCCAGACTTCCCTTTTCCCTCTTCATTAAGTTAATTTGCTTAGTTCAAAGGAGTAATCTAATAAGCTTTCTGAGAAAGGGTTATTGAAAGGTAAGTTGTTTAAGCCTCTGTCTGAAATGTTTGTACCCTGATCTTAATTGTTCCATTGTTTGCTAGCTTCTAGTTTTCTTCTGAGAAGTATGAAACATCTCTGATTCTTGATCCTATGTTAAACTGGTGAATATCGTTTTTCTCTCTGAAACAAGTTATAATCTAAGTTTAATGTGAGGCATGAAATCTCATGGTTTTTGTTCTTTGATGAGACTCTACTAGTCAGATGTCAGAGCTCCTAAACTGGCCCTCTAGTTGTTTTTTTCTTTTCTCATCCATTTTACCACATTTTTGTTTTCTCTGACAGTTTATTAAATTTATCTTCCAAATATTACATTAATTTTTAAATTTTATTTTTATAATTTCCATGGCCCACTTCTTATTCTCTGATTTTAAAAATAGCATTCTATAGGGGTAGAGAAAAGTAGTTTTAAAGTTATAATGCAAATAATAAAATAATTAATAATAATACAAGAATAAACTCTGTTTTCTGTATTAATAATGCTAAAGCTCTTCTTGCCCACCATGTATATGTTTTATAAATGCAATATTATATTTTATTTTATAATTTTACTAGTGATATTTTCCCACAGTCTTCTTTAGCATCAGTATTATCTTTATTTTTGTTTTACATGCCTAGCCACAGGCTAGGGTAGGATAAGAATTAGAGGCCTCACTCTTTATTTATTTATTTATTATTTTAAAAGATTTTATTTATTTATCTTTAGAGGGGAAGGGAAGGAGAGAGGGAGAGAAATATCAATGTACAGTTGCCTTTAATGCGTCCCCTGCTGGGAACTGGCCTGCAACCCAGGCATGTGCCCCAACTGGGAATCGAACCGCATTCCTTTGGCTCGCAGGCCCGTGCTCAATCCACTGAGCTACACCAGCCAGGGCTATAAATATCTTATTTTAAACAAATGAGAATATGCTGTTGTGAATCCACTTATTCAGGGATATAAAATAGCAATATTTTTGATGATTTAAAATTTTTGCTTTCATTTGATTAGAGAAATATATTGAGTTGGCTAAAAAATTCACTTGATTTTTTTCTGTAAGATGGCTCTAGTGGTACTTAAGTTGTCTTTAACTTCATTCGAAGCAATTTTGTTAGATTCTATTGAGACAGCTGCCATATCAGCATGCATTTAAAAAAACTTATCAAAATTGGTGAGTTTTTGTATAACCATTTTAATATTGAATTTGGAAGAAAATATGCAACATTTTGGCATATTATGCTTTATTATTTCAAGAGAAATAAAATGTATCTGAAACACAAAAATAAAAAAGATTTAAGCAGTGTATGGAGAAGGTGCTGTGACTGATGGAACGTGTCAAAAATAGTTTGTGAAGTTTTGTGCTGGAGATTTCTCTCTGGACAATGTTCCATGGTCTGGTAGACCAGTTGAAGTTGATAGTGATTAAATTGAGATGTTAATTGAGAATAATCAATGTTATACCATGCAGGACATAGCCCACATAATCAAAATATCCAAATCAATAAAGGTATTGGTGAAAATGAAAAAATTGATTTTATTTTACAGGAAAAAGGCAATGAAAAAATGAGAAAACTAAACTTGTTTTTTGCCAACCCAATATTTAATTTAGCTCCTTTAATAATTAGGGCCAATGATAGACCTTGAGTTTATTGTCCATGTGGTTAAGTGCCCCAGATGTATGTTGAATAATCATTTAAAAATGTGGAACACCATAAAAACTGTGAGATGAAAATGAAATGTTTTATTTGAAGAATTAAATTTGACAGACAATTTCCCTCAAAGCATTTATCTGCCTTTGATTTGGGCAGGGCCAACTTGTTTACTAGCTCAGTGGGAACAACAGCCTAGGCTTGCCATACTTCCAAAAGCTGATGAAAATGTTTTAATTTCTTTTAAAATATGAAAAAAATAAATATTCAGGTCATGAAAATGTTTTAATACACATAATAGCATATTAGTTTTTATATCAATGTAGTCAAAAATATGATTTTTGTTAATTCTTATGAAGAAAGGGGTCTCATAAATGCAAGAGTGCCTAGGGCCTACAAAAGTCATTGAGTCTAAAAAACTGAACAAATATCTATTTCTTAAAGAAATAATCTTTAATAACCTGGTAGTATAGTGCTGGAATTATGTATTTTTTTTATATTACCTAAGATTTCATTTTAATTTGAGTATCTGAAACAAGGTAACATATTTTCTTTGAGTATTGAAAAATCTCTAAAGGTAATCGTCCTCTTGTTTCACACATCCTTACGTATTTTGTGGAGAGGAACTATTTTCATTTCTTAATGTCTTTTCATCAATAGTGGTAAAGATCCTCATGGGGACCGTTAAAAACATTTCTTAGGGAAATGTGGAGAAGCCCAGAGTTGAAAGCTTCAGGCAAGCCTCTCAGATGGAGGCACAAGGATAGAGAGGACATCTGATTGCAGTTCAGGTCTGAAAATATATTGGATAGGACCTCAGCTTCACATGGCTGGCCTCCATGTCATTGACGATGAACCCTAGGTGGCTATTGTATAATATGACTTTGGCCATTGCTCAGTGAAGTAAATGAATACTCTTCTTTCCTATATCCAAGTATTTGCTAGTAGTTAGTGAAGGCTAGCATCAGACATGAGGTATAAGCTGAACAAATGCCGCTGTTATGTCAACACTATAGTAGAATGTTTCAGTTTTCCTAACAGACATACACATCATATATACTATTTTTACCTATAACTACTTATAATATTAATACAAATAATGATGTCAGTAAAAATAATTTAAAACAACAAAAGTTAATATACATTAAGTCACACATTATTTAAACTCATTATTCTTAAGTTTTCATATCAATTCTGTGAAAGTTGTTAGAATATCTACTATGTACCGGTCTGCTCTAGACTATGGAAAAACAGTAGAGAACAGACAAGTGAGGTTTCCATTCTCTAAGAGTCAACATTCTAGTGAGATAGAAAACAAACCAACAAGGTAAGTATCAGATGGTAATAAAGTTGATGCAGGAATTCTACAAGAATGATGGGATAGAAAATATTATTGCAACATTAGGTTGGTTAATGCAAAATTTAATTTAAGATATTATGTTCAAAAATTAACAGTGACCTATGTGGTTGGAGAAGGGGAGAAATAGGGAGGAAGGCTAGGTTGTGTGAAAACTGGAAACGGATACAAGTTAAGAGCATGATTTTGATTCTTATCATGATGGAAATTTATTGGAGGTGTTTAAACAAGAGAAGGATGTGACCCTGTGTTTTTGATGTGGCAAATTGGATGGGTGGTGGTCAAGTTGACTGAGTGCATTAAAGCAGAATTTTTGACAAGAAAAATTAAAAATTGTGTTTTACTGTGTTAATTTCATTCCATCATTTAAGGAACAGAGGGAATGAGGCAGTTGAATGAGAGCTTTGAGTTTCAGAAAAAGAAAGTTCAAGCCTTAAAATTAGAATTTACATCTGGGGGACTGGATGAGGTCACCTAGGGGATAGGTGCAGATAGGAAAAAGAAGAACACATAAGACAGGGTTCTGCAGGTCTTCAAAATTTAGGTGTTGAGCCAAGTAGGAAAATCTAGGAAATGACATGGTAGTACTCTTTGTCTGCGCTCTCACTTGCCACAGTTAGTTACCTGCAGTCATATGTGGTCTGAAAACATTAAATGGAAATTTTCAGAAATAAATCATCCATAAACTTTAAATTGTATACCATTTTGAGGTATAATGAAATCTCATGCATTTCCTCTCTGTCCCACCCAGAACATGAATCACATCTTTGTTCAGCGTATCTAGGCTGTATATAAACCTCACTGGTTAGTAACTTAGTAGCCTGTTTGGTTATTAGATCGACTGTCAGGTACCACAGTGCTTATGATAAGTAGCTCTTGCGTTACTTAATAATTCCCCAAAGCACAAGAGTAGTGATGCTGGCAATTTGGATATTCCAAAGAGAAGCCTTTAAATAAAACAGTAAGCTTTGGCTGGGTAGCTCAGTTGGTTGGAGTGTCATCCCATACACCAGAATGTTGCAGGTTTGACTCCTGGTTGGGGTACATATCGGAGGCAATCAATCGATGTTGCTCAATTTCTTGCTGTCTCTCTCTCTTCCTTCCTCTCTGTAATATCATAAACACATCTTTGGTGAGAATTAAAAAGTAAATAAAATAAAAAGGTAAAAATTCTCAATAAATAAAGAAAAAATCATATGCTGAGGTTGCTAAAAGCTACAGTAAGAAGAAATCTTCTATCTGTGAAATTGTGCAGAAGGAAAAAATAAATCTGGTAGTTTTGCCATTGTACCTTAAACTTCAAAAGTGATAGCCACAGTGTGTGATAAGTGCTTCTTAGTTAATATGAAAAGGGCATTAATTTTGAGAGTGGAAGACATGAACAGGTCTTGTTCCTATTGAAGGCAACAGGTTGTGCCAGAAGATATTGAGCCTAAATGAAGGCTTCAGCAAGAGATTTGTCATTTACTGCAAGTGGGAAATGGTTATACAGATTCAGGAACAGGTTAGGACTGACACATATAATATTTATTGGAGAGAGACCACATTCACTAACTTTTATTACTATAATATTGTTATAATTACTATTTTATTATTAATTATTGTTATTATTTTACTGTGCCTAATTTCTAATTAAGCTTTATCATAGGTATGCATGCACAGAAAAATAATGTGTGTGTATATATATATGTGTGTGTGCATGTGCGTGTGTGTAAATTAGTGCTATTTATGGTTTCAGGCATCCATTGGGGATCTTGCAATGCATCCCCCAGTGGGGTTCTAGTATGACATGAAATGGTCATTAGTGGAGCACATGCACACAAACACAAACCAGAATGTGAAAATATTGAGGCCAAGTAAAAATTACTTTTAGAAAGGTGCAGAGGCTGGCTGTATCAAATATTGATGAGGGTTTAAGTTACATTAAAATAAAGACTGAATCACTGGATTTGAAAATGTGGTGATCATAAGAACAACCGTAGTGATCCTGTGAGAATGGTAGTATGATCGTATTAGGATGAAGTTGGAGTGATACCAGAGGATGCCGAGAAGGTGAATGTAGACTTTCATTTCAAGAAATGCTGGTGTGACAGAGAGTTTAAAGAGGAGTGAGCTAAAGGGAGAATTGTGTTCCTCTATTTGTCCTTCTCTTTCTTCCTTCCTTCCTTTTTTTAAATAGGAGATTTGAGATCATGTTTTTATGCTGATAGAAATGGCATTGTAGGTAGAGAGATACTGATGATATAAGAGATGCAGGGTGAAATTAAGAAGGGAAGTAATAGGGGGAAGAAGGAAAGATCCAGGGTATAAGTGGAGAGGTTTAGCACTGACAGGTAGTAGGACAACTTCATTTCTAGTAGTAGGTGGGACAGTAGAGCCTGTAATGTTGGTTGGTTATTTTGGTGGTGGAACTATAAATGACTCTTTGTGATGCAGATATTGGTAAGAGAAATGGACTTTATTTGAAAAAGAATTTCCAACCAGTCAATACAGAACAACAGAAACAATAATTTAAAGGTAAATGAGATAGGAAAGACTAGAACCTGCTTTTGTTTGACCATCTCTTATAAGGAAGTTTGAAATTTCTTAGCATGTAAATTTCCAAAAATACCATTCATTTGAATAAAGATAATTGTGTAACAGATCATACTATCTTATTTATTGACTATGGGTAAATCAATTTTTTTGTACACATGTCATATGTTAGTGTATTTTATCTAAAACCACTAAACCCTTAAAATAAATTTTCTTAATTTCTTAAAATGTGTCATAAATCATTTCTTCAAATATATCTTACAGAGTCATCTGTCAATCTCTGAATTATATAATTCAATTTGGGGACTCCTTACATTATTGGAATGTCTGTGTTTCTATCAAAAGTTATCTACCCATATCCATGTCTTCCTTGTATCATTATCTTCCTAAGTATCCCGAGTTTTTCCTGAAATCATTTAGTATGAACAATATAATTTCACATTTGATTGTATATGGTCTATCCTGATACTTGACATCAGATTAAATTTCCACTGAATTTTAAACATTAGGATCAAGGATTTTGCTAATTGAGAATTTACTACTCCCTTTTTAGTTCCTAACTTAGTGGTTAGAGTATTGTAAATATAAGAAATTCTTTCTGAAAAGCAGGGATAGACATGTTTCTAAGGCAACAATTTCTATTTTGTTGACTTATATTTTAAAGATTTTTTTGAAGCTTCAAAATACATATGTTAAAAAATTTCAATCAGTACAAAAGTAAAAGTCATGTCAAGTAGGTTTTTCTGCCCCATAACCTCTTGTAACTCTGATTTTTTCCCCAGAGTCATTCCCAGTTCCACTTCCCATGCATCCCTCCTACTGATATTCACCTCACTCAGCCTGTGTTCTGGATTGTCAGTCAGCCCTCTTTCTATGCAGATGAGATATGTCTGCATACCAAGGAAAGTTCTCTTGTTGTTCTGATTGGTTGTTTTTTGCTTCCTTAGGTTTGAAATCACTAATTTGATTCTTGGTTTCATCCACTCCTCTGTTGATTTCCCTGTAAATTGTCTTTTATTTCAATTACTATATCCTTTGTTTCTGATAAGATCTTTTTTATGCTATTGAGGTCCTAGAAGAAAAAGTGAATCTGAAAAAATAAGGAAAGCATAAGCAGCCTCTGGAACAACTTCAAGAGGTTCAACATTCACATCATAGGGGTGCCAGAAGGAGAAGAGGAAGATCAAGGAATTAGAAACCTATTTGAAAAAATAATGAAAGAAAATTTTCCTAATTTTGGTGAAGGAAATAGATATGAAAGTCCAGGAAGCACAGAGTCCCTAACAAGATGGATACAAAGAGGTCCACTCCAAGACACATCATAATTAAAATGCCAAAGGTTAAACATAAAATGAGAGTCTTAAAAACAGCAGGAGAAAAGAAGTTAGTTTCTTAAGAGGAGTTCCCATGAGACTGTCAGCTGATTTCTCAAAAGAAACTTGAAGGTTAGAAGGGATTGATAAGAAATACCCAAAGTCATGAAAAGGACTGACCTACAGTCAAGATGGCTCTACTCAGCAAAAGTATCATTTAGAATTGAAGGGTAGATAAAGATCTTCACAGACAAAATACTAAAGGAGTTCATCGTCATCAAACCATTATTATATGAAATGTTAAAGGGACTTATTTAAGAAAAAAAGATCAAAACAATTAGCAACAACATGCACATCTATCAACAATTGAGTCTAAAAATAAAACTAAGCAAACATGAAGAACAGGGACAGAATCATGAATATGGAGAGTGATTTGATGGTTGCCAGATGGGAGGGGGGTATAGAGGAGTGGAAGAAGAGATGAGGGGATTAAGGAGTACTGACATGTAGTTACAGAATAGCCATGGGGATGTAAAGTACAGCATAAGACATGGAGTAGCCAGAGAACTTATATGCAGGACCCATGGACATGAAAAATAGGCAGATATCGCCTGAGGGAGTGGGGGGTGGAGAGTGGAGGGGGGGCAAAGGGGGAAAAATCAGGACAACTGTAATAGCATGATCAATAAAATATAATTTTAAAAAAGGTTCTTTTTTAATGGAAATACTGGTTTGTTTTTTTAGCTGCCATGAAATAATTAAAAATGAATGGATACAGTTGAATTGTAGGAAGCATATTTATTATTGAGAGTAGTTATAAAAAAATTCCTTGAAATTAAAAATCATACTTTGAACAGATCGATTAGTCAGATTTAATTTTTCTTTCACTCTCTTATATTGATGTAAATATTTTCATCTGTTATGCATAACCAAAAACTATATTAAACTGTCAAAACATAAATGATTTCCTTTTGGCCACCATGGCTTGAGGGATTTATTTCAAGTCTGTTGTGTACTATTTGCCCCTAGGATGTGTAATCTATATTTTAGGGGAATGTGGCTTACTGCAAGACACCTGTATTATTTATGTGTGATTAATATTTGTGTTGTGGTGAATGAGGTCTTTTGGCCTTACTATTCTCTTATAGTGACTTAATCATTTCTCACAAGACTGTAGTCATTGTAATAAAACATTCCACATACTAGTTTTGTTTTTCAGTAGTGACAAATGCAATTGTTGTAAAATGTGAATTTTCAGTTATTAAATATGGCGTCGTGAATGTAATTTACTGGGCTACCTCTACAAGATGCTGCTACATGGCACCGCTGAAGTTGAAACCAAACCAATCCTTGTTTGTATGAATTTAAACATAAATACTGGTGAAGTGCATCTTTAAATCACAATGCTTAGGCCAGCAGACCTAATTTTGTGTTTCCAGAGACAAATCAGTAAACTTTACAACTAGTTGGTTATACGGATGCCTAATAAAATGGTCTCATAGTAATTTGCAAATTTGCAACAAATTATAAATATCCTTGATCATCTCTGACAGATAATATCATGTGACAAATTAGGACATATTTCAAAGTTCCTTTCTGTGGGTCCTAAGAAATGATATTTTTCACATCTTTCTCTTAGAAAAATCACTTATGTCAGAAGAGTGAGAAATTGTAAGAGTTCCAAAATCTACAAGGCTAAAATTCAATGAAATATTAATGTTACCTGCTGGAACAGTCTTCCTTCACAATATTATTATAAAAACATATTGCTTTCAGCATTTATTAAACAGATTTGTTGGCATATGGATTACTGAATATAAAAGGAATACATCATAAAATATCCACAATGAGTCTTTTAATTGTGTTTTGGTAAGCTTCGCCAAATGGTGAGAAGACAGCCATAAACATAAAAGGTGATGTGTGTATCATTAGCTTCCTTAATGAATACATGGCAGGAGTATTTTTGGTGCTGTTGTTTAATCCAAATTATTTCAAATTTAAAAGATGCAAATAACTCTAATTTAGTATCTTTTCTTCTTTGTACCTTGTCCATTATTAGAGCTATGGCCCAGTTCTTATCCTGTAATATTGAGAATGGTAAATCTTTTGGGGAAAAATTTTTTCTTAGTGTTTCAGAGAAGGTATTAAAATATGTGTCTCCTAAAGGTGTGATAAAGAATCTACCATGTAAATACTGGCACTGTGACATATTAGATACTTTTCAGCTATATGTTAAAATTATGAAAGTGCTCCGACTTACTGAGCTTCCAGACGAAGTCATCAAGAGCATTAAAAAAAATGGTGGTGATTATTACTCTAAATTCAACCAGGATACGGTGGACAAGGGCTTTAAAACTTCAGAAACATCAATTAAAGCCCAAGTTGTGTGCAATAAGCATCAAAAATTGATAAAAACTCAAATTTAGGTTTTTAGATTTAGTGTTTAAATCAATCAACTGCAAACAAGATTTAATTAAAGAATATTATTTCAAAGTGTAATTACCTACTGGGATTAGAATGAACCTCTATTGCCCATAATGTTCTCCTACTGTGATCCCACACTGAAAAATGTTGAGTTTTAGATTAATATGCATCTTGTAAGTACAAGTCCTAATCTCAATCTTAAAGGACATTTAAAACACACTTGGAACCTTCTATGCAATCAAGCCCAGTGTGACTACTCTGTCCACCATGCTAAATTTGTGATTACATTTTTTATGTGCATGATTTAAATCGCTTTAGCAGCAGTCCAGGGAGCATTTTACCCTGCATATTAATTACACAGAGGCTTTGTCATGTGAGGGTCTCAGTGGTCATGGTCTGTAATCCAGCTCATTTGAACTGTGAGTACAGTTTTTGAGCATGCTGTGCACATCAAGCCCAGCTTTAAAGCTAGAATAGGCTGAGATGGTTAACAGGTATGGTTCCTGCTTCAGGAATGAATGCCATTTATTTAGTGACATCTGCAAACTAATTGCTTAAAAATCTGAAGGTGAATATGTGTGCTCAGAAGGCTGTTATTAATACATAAGGAATGAGACTCTGTGTCACGGCATACCAGTTTCTATTGTCTCAAGCTAACATTATCCAATCAGATGATTCCTTTATACAATTCTTCAGGTTATAGATAAATGCTTTGTCCCTCACTAAGTTTCAAACATTTTATCATCATCAATATGTTTACATATTTGGAGCCATTTAAAAATTGTATCATTTCAAGGGGAGTGAAGTAAATATTTTCAATGTTTGTGTATACTTTCGAATAACAGTAAGCAGAGAATTAAAGTTAAATATTACTAAGAACCACAGTACCTCAACTGCAGAATTTTTAAATATTCAAGACTTTATAATATATTGCTATACTCTAATGGCTTGGTCCTAAAAGATTAGAAAATTAATATAATCTTTGTTTCACATCTTAGGGGCTTAGTCACTAATATGTAATATTAGTATAGTATTAGTATAGTGTGTATTATTAAGTTGGAAACAAAAATGGAAATGTGCATTTCCTATGACTCTAGGGCCTGATGTCAAGGAAGTCAACACTGGGTCATGTGCACAAGGCAGAGCCAGAATTACGGCATATGAGTGAAGGCTGTGTATGAACACCCAGGACCTGTGTCTGAATTTAAAAAAGAAAACCAGTGAAAGGTATCATGCATGTGCCTGTGTATGCTAAACACAGGCACTGAGAACACAGAGCTGTTGATGGCTAGCTCAACAATATCACAGAAAATAGCTTGACTTTACCCTCATCCAAAGAAGTTTAATGACAGAAATCCAGAAAAGACTCTACAATAAAAGAATGGAAAACGCTTCAAGATTCACTTTATTGGGAAGCTCCATTGAATTTTTATCAACTAATGATGTTGCAAGCGACCATTTAGTTGACACATATTGCTATGTAATCACACTTTGCTGAAAACAATAAAGTTGATGCAATATTTTTAAATGCTAAATGATGTCTAAAAATATAAAATGGCCAGAATTAGAAGCTGAAAAACTTTATAAGGCCTAAGTGGAAATAAAGAAATAATCAATTCTTATTTTAAGTTTAATAGGTATGGCATATCTTTCATGACCGCAAGTATTCGAAGATGAAACTAATCATCTATCAGAAAGAATGATTACCCCCATTTTAAAAAGTTTTCAATTATTTATGCATAGCTTTCCCTATTCAAAGCAATTATTCTTTAGTTTATAGTCTCAAAATCCAAATTGCAGCTAATTTATTTGAAATTCTTCAACTAAGTCCTGGGAAATTTCTACTGACTTGTCATTTTATGATCAACACAATTATTCATTTAAAGTACATTCCATATACAAGGCAATATATGAGGGGGCACTCCCAAATAACTGGAATTATCTTCTGGAGGGCAGGCCCCTTGTAGAGGCTTACCTCACTAGGTGGGTGTTCTAGGACCCATCTGTATCAGTGTACCAGCTGGCATTATTGTGAGAGGCTATGTTTGGCTTCAGCAAATTTTTTCTAGACTCTTTCAATATGTTTGCCATTTCATGATAGGTGATTTATGAGCACACCTGCCCACACTGTACTGAGTGTTCAGGGGTTTTTGAACACAAATGGCATGACCCTCATGCCCCACCCTCCCTATTCACCCAATCTCACTCCAAGCAACTTCTTATTGTTTCCTTGGACGAAAAATGTCCTCGGGGGGAAATGTTTTGCCAATGTGGAAGAGGTGAAACAAAAAACGACA
Source organism: Carollia perspicillata (assembly GCA_004027735.1). Lineage (NCBI taxonomy): Eukaryota > Metazoa > Chordata > Mammalia > Chiroptera > Phyllostomidae > Carollia > Carollia perspicillata. The sequence continues at coordinate 4,144 of PVKM010011723.1, read as the reverse complement.
GAAGCACTCAAAGTCATCAAAGGCAACAAGTTCAAAAACTGTTTTGAGGAGTGGGAAAAGTCTCAATAGAGCATTGGATCAGATGAAGAGTATTTTGAAGGTGACTGAAGTTTAAACATAGAATAAATACACATTTTTTTATGACTAAATTCCATTTTTTGGGTCCCCCCTTGTATATGGTGCTGAGGAGAGAGAGAGAGCTAAACTACAATCTGTGCCTTAGAAACTCAGGTTCTATTACAGACAATAACAAAACATTCAAATGTAGTATATAAACTTTATAAAAATGAAGGATATTTTTCTGAGATTCTCAGTCTTCTGCTGTTAGACTCATTTTTTTTTATTTTATGTGTTGCACCAACAAATTAATCCCATATTCTTTCAAATGATTATTTTGACTGAAACACAGGGGATTTGTTTTTGTATAAGAGTTTGTTTTCTGTACAAATACCTTTGATTAAGCAAGGTAAGTTCAAGATTTGAATGGGACAGATCTATTCTAAACCAAGGAACAGAATTGTTTGAGTTTTTGCTGTAAGTTTAACATTAGGTTATAATATGCAAAGGGTATGTAAAGCTACAGATACTTTTGTAGAACTGTCTCAAATTAGACCTATGGGTTGAGTTGTATATTTAAAGGACTTTTTGGTATGACATTTGAAGAGTCAAATGCTACATTGACTTATGTATCATTGTATAATAAAAGATTCGAGAGAAATTTGGCTATGCCTTTTAGCAGGTCTGACAGCCTTTGTAGGAGTGTGAACACTCAAGAGTCCATGTAAAAAACACCGTGTTTATGTCTGAACATTTGGGTTCTCATACTGTTAGTAAGGTTACAAAAGATTATGATGTTCTTTAAAGAAACAGCATTGATGCAATCAATTTTAATATTAATTTCTCTTTTGGCATGAAGCTCAGAACAAAGTCTTAAGGTAAAAATCTAGGTAATTCAAATTATATAAGCAACATTGAAATCAGTGGTTTGAACATATTACTAGGAAAGAATTATTGCTAGGGTGAGACTGGCTCTGTTCTTTATTTCATGTTTGGCCACATTGTTGGTGAAAATAATGAATATTTGAGAACATCCCCAGTGATTGAGTTTTTCACTTATTTCATAATGTTTATTATTGTATATTCATGGTCCTCATTAAATTTTGTAGCATTTACAATGATTCCCTAACAGAGAAAACTATTTCATACAAGACATATTTTAAGAGGCTATTACTAAAATCTGTTTGAATATTAAATCCTGATGTCATTTGATCTATATTTTATCAAAGAAACATAAAGTGTGTCTTCTAAAAATAATTTTAGTCTTCTAGTAACTTCCTAAAACTATGAATAATATAATACAATTCTTCCCAGATAAACTCACTAAAAAGCATGCTTTTGTGATTACTTGTTTAAACTTACCAGTTCTTTAAGACATTTCTTTCCTTTTTTAAAACTGGTCCAAAGTCTGACCATCTGAAGTTAAAATGCCCTTTCAGAGTTGATGACTTTTTGTTAATGTACTTTCTCTTGTTCACTTAATAGAGCTGTGCATTAATAAAAATCTGTAGATTAAAGCAAGTTATTTTTCTAATAAAAAGGCTCCCTAAATATCTGGCATTTTGAATCAAATTTTAATGTTTCCAATTTTGAAACCTCAGCATAAAACTGTTGATGTGGCTTCCCTTTGATAAATTATAAAGGTAAACTTTAATGAACATTGAATAGGATCACCTTTGCTACTTGGGGTAATAGAATAAAATAAAACAAGCAAACACATTTTTCTTACTGCCACATGCCTCTCCTTAATAATAACTTTTGTCTCTTCTGCAGAAATAGATGCTGTGTAAGTCTCATTAAATTACCTGACTGATGGAATAAATACACAGCCCGTAGCTCGGCAGTCCATAGTAAACTGAGCAAGGGTCTTGATATCTCAGAGTTCTGCTTATTTACACATGCCTTGGACTCTTCTCACAGATATGTAAATTATTCTGGTTAAAACTAAATGCTAAAGTCTACACCATTAGTCTTCCACTTCATGATCTCCACATGGGGCTGTTAGAGGGATAATGTACCATACAATACACGGTTTACTTTTAATTAATAGAAAAAAATGTGAATGAATATTAAATGTAGCTTAATGTGAAAGAAAGCTCAAAGCCGTTTGGTGGTTATTTATTTATTTATTTATTTATTTATTTATTTATTTATTTATTTATTTATTTATAAAACAGTCAGCCTTGCTTCATCATTAGAAAATAAGTAATGCATTACTGGACTGCAAGCCTTGCTGGAGGCTTTGGAAGCAAAAAAGGAGGTTGGAGAAGCCTTAACAAACCAGCTAATGGTCCCAAGCCTGACACAAAGAGGGGGTGTCCCAGGCAGAGACTCGGGAGTTCTGCTCTATACCTTTCGAATCTGAACACAACAGAGCTTTTTTGCCTGAGTCTCTGTATTCCCTCCTAAGATTGTCTCGTTTTCCTTACCAAACAAATTGTAATATCTGGTATTAAATCTTAGACTAAAAAAGCTCATCAAATAGAGCATTTAATTAAAACACAAGATCTGTTTGTGTTATAATTCAATGTGTCAAAATTAATAAATAGAATTAGCAGTTTGCAAACAGTTTATCACACTGTTCCCAACCACAGAATGGAATTTTAATTATGTAACATTATTTATGGCAATGAAATGATCGTGTTTCATAATATTTGCCAACCACCCAAGTTAAGGTTTAAAAAGAAAAGCTCTGTTAAATAACCACTTCCTCCACTGGATTCCTTTTGTCTCGTTTGGCTCAGCTGGGATAAGGTAAGGACCTTGAGAAAAGACAAAAAGAACATGACTGAGTCTGGCTGGGCTTTAGGAGATAACGAAGTCCTCACTGAAGGCACTTATTTGCAAGATTAAAGGATTTGAAGTAAAGCCTGAAATTAGTAACTTTTCATCGCTTTTTACCTAGACAGCCAGTGTTTTGTAATAAAATAAAGACCTTGCACTTTCAAACCTTCATGCCAGACAGACTGTGAAACTGAATTCTACTCAATTTTAAATTATTCATACATTCTTAATTGTGATGTTATCCTTATAAATGATAGTAATGGTACCGTTTAAAACCTAAAGACCAGCAGGCACCTGCCAGTGAAACGGGTTCATTTAAAGCACAACCATTGAATTCTTAATATTAGAAGCTATTTGAAAAGATTCAGCTAGGAGAAAGTCAGTAAGACATTTGATTTTACACTTAGGAATTAGGTAGCTTGACATGATTAGCAGAAGGGAAGCAAAATGCCAGTGCTTAATTTACAGAGAATTTACAGACCATTTGAAAAAAATCACCCTGAGCTTGGAGAGTCCCTGCAGAAAATTCTACTAACTCTCTCATATGCCCATTAGCTAGAAACAATTATTTTTGTATTATTTAACAAAAATCAAAATATACATACTGAGAGGCAAAGAAGATGTGTGAGATCGTGAATAAAGCAACTTGTTCCCTTCTAGAAATCTCAGAGTTTGTGTGTGTCTGTCCATGGGCATCCATGTGTGTGTGAATGTGAGTGCTTCAAAAAAGTTTTTGAGAAAGATCCATGGAACAGTCCAAATAGTTCTTTTGAGTATTAAGAGAACTGAGTTAAGAGTCTATAAAAACTAAGGTCTTTACAAGACATATATACCAAAGTCATTTTATTTTCTCCAACATTTAAAAAAAATGATGTTGCTTTGAATTCATTTTCAGAATTCTTTTAGTGATATCAACACTTGTCATGGTGTTGGGAGACGAAATGTCTCTCTGAAATGTGGCCATATTCTTATGGAACATACTTGTTAAAAAAAATAAAAACTTTTTGAGGTTGTGTCATTTTTAGATGGACATTTTTATATGCATCAATTTCTGTAACCTTTTGAGCAATTTTTTTGTTTTTTTTTTCCATTTGTAATTTCACATTAAAAGTCTTTAATAGGAAAAAAAGAAATTAGCTTGTGTTTTATTCAACTATCAGTTTTTTTAAACTTTTAAAAATTGTGTTCAAGTACAGTTGTCTCTATCCCCCCCCCCCCACCACGGCCTCCCACCCATCCCCACCCCCCACCCTCAATCCTCCCCTCCTTGGCTTTGTCCATCTATCCTTTACACATGTTCCTT
>PVKM010011722.1:0-32776 GCA_004027735.1 Carollia perspicillata | reverse complement strand
AAAGACTTAAATATAAGCCATGACACCATTAAAATCCTAGAGGAGAACATAGGCAGGAAAATCTCAGATATCTCATGCAGCAACATTTTTACTGATATGTCCCCCAGAGCAAGGGATATAAAGGAAAGAATAAACAAATGGGATCTCATTAAAATAAAAAGCTTCTGCACAGCTAAAGAAAACAGCATTAAAATAAAAACAGACCGAACTATATGTGAAAACATATTTGCCAATGATACCTCAGACAAGGGTTTAATCTCCAAAATATACAAAGAACTTACACAACTCCACTCCAAGAAGATAAACAACCCAATTAAAAAATGGCAAAGGACTTGGACAGGCATTTCTCCAAGGAGGACATACAGAGGATTTAGAGACACATGAAAAGATGCTCAGTATCGCTAGCCATCAGAGAAATGCAAATTAAAACCACAATGAGATACCACTTTACACCAGTAAGAATGGCCATCATAAACAGAGCAACAAACAACAAGTGTTGGAGAGGTTGTGGAGAAAAGGGGACCCTAGTTCACTGTTGGTGGGATTGCTGACTGGTACAACCACTATGGAAAACAGTATGGAATTTTCTAAGAAAACTAAAAATGGAACTGCCTTTTGACCCAGCAATTGCACTGCTAGGATTATATCCCAAGAACCCTGAAACACCATTCCAAAAGAACCTATGCACCCCAATGTTCATAGTAGCACAATTTACAATAGCCAAGTGTTAGAAGCAACCCAGGTGCCCATCAGTAAATGAATGGATCAAAAAACTATGGTACAAATACACAATGGAATTCTATGTGGCAGAAAGAAAGAAGGAGCTCCTACCCTATACAACAGCATGGATGGAACTGGAAAGTATTATGCTAAGTGAAATAAGCCAGGTGGTAAAAGACAAATACCATATGATCTCACCTTTAACAGGAACCTAAGCAACAAAACAAACAAGCAAGCAAAATATAACCAAAGACGTTGAAATAGAAAACAGGATGACAGTAACCAGAAGGGAAAGGGGAGGGAATTTCATGGGGAAAAGGGAAAGGATTATAGGAACAAGTATAAAGGACACATGGACAAAAACTAAGGGGGGTGGAAATGGGAGGGAGGTGGGGAGCACTGGGAGGGTAGACTGGGATGGGAGTAAAAGACAGAAAGCTATACTTGAATAACAACATAAAATTTTTTAAAAAGTGTTTAAACATCAGAAAAGTACCACAAAAAGAAGAAATCAAAAGCATGTTTCCAATAGAAAGATTTTTCATTTAAATGCTTTTTATTGTATGATGTATTACTTTAATTAAAGTGTGTGTCTGGGTGCATTGGTTGCTATTTAAAAAAAAAAGAATGAGGCTGGGGATGACAATAGAAAAAGGATATACATCTCTCAGGTTCATATTGATGCAGGTAACTCAGCCATAAAAGAATATGCATTTTCATGTTAAGATTACTTCATAAAACATCTCTCATATATTTTAAGGTAAATTAAAATAATCTTTCATTGATAACATATTCAGAAATTTACTTGCAGTGATATTGTAGCTGGTAACTCCTGTAATAACAAACAATTTTTAGAAGTTATCTATTCACAAACAGATTATAAAATTTAGTGGTGAAGAAGGATGTGTGCAGTGAAATTTAAAATGCATTTGTTTCCTAGGAAACAAACTAATATTCTGCCACTGAAGAAATTTCTAAGCATCAAAATATTCTGTAATCGGGCCCTTGGAGAACATATAAAAATTTTTAGGGGAATAAATATTTGACATCTCTAGCCATTTTATAAATGTACTTGTAGATGAGTACTGCTGTCAAAAGGCTGTTTCAAAGGTGAAAGCAAATGATACCATATGTAAGCCAAGAATATACAATAACATGGCTAATCCAGGTGACAAGATTAATGTAGGTATTGATAGCCTGGATAATTGCGGTCATTTGAAAACATGAGGTAAGAATGACAACTACCATAACATCAAGGAAAATTAATTTTAGAATAAAGATTCAGAGGCAGGAATAAAAGAGCATAAAGTCAAAACACAACCCCCTAGAAACCAAAAGGGTTCAATTAAGAAAAAGTTAACTTATTCTCAGGAAGCACCATTAGAGGTGGCCAGACTAGGAAAGTGATCATCTAAATAACACTATTTGCTGAGCACACAGTCCAAGCGTCCATCAATAGATGAGTGGATGGCAATGGGACATGTACACAATGGAATACTACTTAACCATAAAAAAAAGTTTTAGCCGTTCAACAATAATAGACGGAGCTAGATAAGTGAAATAAGCCAGTCAGAGAAAGACAAATACCATATGATTTCACTCATATGTGGCATCTAATGGACAAATTGAACTAATAAGCAAAATAGGGACAGACTCATAGATAGAGAGCAAGATGACAGCTAAGTGGGGAAGGGTAGCAGGTGGAGGGATTGAGAAAGATGGAAAAAGGACTCATGAAGATGGACAAGAGTATGGTGATTGTGAGGGAGAGAGGACTAAATGGTAATGGAAAAAATACAATAAAACAAACAAACAAACAGAAAAGTAGTCCTGCCTAAAAATATATTCTCTGTGTTTTTATCATAGTAAATAAAATGTCCACTACTCAGATACATTTCTGAAAGGCCTTCAGTATCTTTGTAATTATGAATGAAGATAAAACATTTTTATAGGGCCTTACATGATGCTGAAATAAAGAAGATAAAAGGTTCAAATCTGCCCTCGATATCCTCATATATAAAAAAGGAGTTGTATCGTATCTGCTTATAGAGTTGTTGAAAGGATGTATATTTTTGAAAATTCCATACATGAAATAAAGTAAATGCCTTGTTCAAGTAAGCATTCAATAAATAGTAGTAGTTTATCTTCATTATTGAAAACAAAAGTCATATGTTACTAGGAATCACATATTGCAAGCACCTAGTATGAATACTAAGTATGTTGCCTTCATCCTGGTGAGCTTTTGCTTAATATAAGTGGTAAAATATAAACAAATGTTTACATCATATATAGTACATCTGATAATGATTTTTACTCTGAAGAGAAGGCAGGAGTGGTGGGGGACCAGGAGATTCCACTTTAGCTATGGTAAACAGAGAAGGGCTTTCTCTGCAGAAGACATCTGAGCAGAGATCTAAAAGAATTGAAAGGGTGGATAACCTAGTGGCTGGTGGAAGAGTGTTACAGAAAAAGGGAAAAATTGGGGACAGAGTACACTCAGTTGAGCAAGAAGCAAGGACTATGTGGCTGAAAATAAGAATAGAGTTGAAAAATGGAAGGAAATAAAATTAGGACGTACTTAGAAGCCAGAAAATACTAGTGCTTGGAGTCCATAGTCAAAACTTTGGATGTTATTTTATGTGTAATGGGAGGTTAATGAAAAAGTTTGTTCAGAGAGGGACATGAGCTGATTTGTCTTTGACCCATGGGGTTAGAAGTGGTGTACTTATAATAATTAGTGGATGGAGTTGTAAAGGCAAGGCAAGGGCTTTAGCACTGAGTAAATGCATATTGGGCAGAGAATGGAATATTAGGTGGCTGGTGTAGGAAGCTCTGTGTCTGTTCACTGCACGAGGATCCTGGACACATGTGAAAACCAGGTATTACAGGGAGTGGAAGAGTTTAGGTCCTGACTCTCACTTTCCGTGCACAATATCTATTATCCTCAGGATACTGTATCCAGAGATGACCATTAGATTTTTGCATAAGAGTGAACTTATAGATCTATTTCACATAAAGTCAGCATCATTGCTAGAAATGCCATTTGCCTTTTACTCCACTAATCATGTGTGGCCACAAACATTGGCAGTTACACATGCTCCTCATTATAGAAGAAATATTCAGAGGTCAACTTTTGTCATTATAGCCTCTGCAATGTACAGATGGAGAACAGCATGGTATATGTGGGGAAACAAAATATTTATACTCTGAAGTTATTGGAGGAATTGGGGTTTATTTTCATTTGAGAAATTGTGATATCTGATTTACAGTATTACAGTATGCAAAGGTCCTCTCAGCCAGCAGGAAACGTTACTGCAATTGATCTAAGCCAGGGGTGTCCAACCTGCGGCCCATGGGCCACATATAGTCCAGTATGGCTGTGAACCTGGCACAACACAAAATTATAAATTTACCTAAAACATTATGCAATTTGGGGGAGATTACATGTCACAATGTATTTAATGTGTGGTCCAAGACAACACTTCTGCTTCCAGTGTGGCACAGAGACATCAAAAATTTGCACACCCTCAATTCTTAGTGAAGAATTACTATTGGCAAAGCCCTATGAATATGAAGATATAAGCACTTGCTTGTTTAATAAGCAAGATATGAAAATATATGATTAGCCCTGGCTGGTATGGCTTAACAGATTGAGTGCCAGCCTGTGAACCAAAGGGTCACCAATTCAATTCCTGGTCAGGGCACATGCCTGGGTTGCGGGCCAGGTCCCCAGTAGGTGATGCATGAAAGGAAAACATACACTGATGTTTCTCTCCTCTTTATCTCTCTTTCCCCTCTCTCTAAAAAAAAATAAAGAAAGAAAATATATATATTATCAAAGCTGGTCAGGAGACTGTATAAATATGAAAGTAAGTTGAGTGGGAAAATTGAAGATTTTAAAATAGATCGTAGGTATAATCACAGAAAAATAAACTTGGATACTTCATCATTAAATGACATACAGATACCTATTTTAGGCAATTTGGAACTATAAATAACATGAAAAACATTTTGAATATTTTTTAAACATATTTTATTAATTATGATATTACAGTTGTCCCATTTTTTCTCCTCTTTATTCTCCTCTGCCCTGTACCCACCCTCCCACCATCATTCCCTGCCCTTAGTTCATGTCCATGGGTCATACATATAAATTCTTTGGTTTCTCCATTTCCTATACTATTCTTAACCTTCCCCTTTCTATTTTGTACCTACCAGTTATGCTTCTTATTCCCTGTACCTTTTTCCCCATTCTCCCTTCTCCCCCTCTCCACTGATAACCCTCCATATGATCTCCATTTCTGTGATTCTGTTCCTTCTTTAGTTGTTTGCTTAGTTTGCTTTTGTTTTTGTTTTAGGTTAGATTGTTAATAGCTGTTTGTTATCACTTTACTGCTCATGTTTTTGATCATCTTTTTCTTAGATAAGTCCCTTTAACATTTCATATATTAAGGGCTTGGTGATGATGAACTCCTTTAATTGACCTTATCTGGGAAGCACTTTATCTGCCCTTCCATTCTAAATGATAGCTTTTCTGGATAGAGTAATCTTGGATATAGGTCCCTGTCTTTCATGACTTGGAATACCTCTTTCCAGTATCTTCTTACCTGCAAGGTGTTTTTTTTAGAAATCAGCTGATAGTCTAATGAGAACTCCTTTGTAGGTAACTGTCTCCTTTTCTCTTGCTGTTTTTAAGATTCTCTCATTTTCTTTAATCTTGGGTAATAAATTTGAATATGCCTTTGTATGTGCTTCCTTGGGTCCAACTTCTTTGGGACTCTCTGGGGTTCCTGGACTTCCTAGAAGTCTATTTCCTTTGTCAGATTGGGGAAGTTTTCCTTCATTATTTTTTCAAATAAGTTTTCAGTTTCTTGCTCTTCCTATTCTTCTTCTGGAACCCCTAGGATTCACATGCTGGAGTTTTTGAAGCTATTTTGGAGGCTCCTAAGCTTCTCCTCATTTTTTTGAATTCTTGTTTCTTCATTCTATTCTGATTGAATGTTTATTTCTTCCTTCTGCTCCAAATCACTGATTTGAGTCATGTTTTCCTTCCATTCACTGTTGGTTTCCTGTAGATTTTCCTGTGTTTCTCTTTTCATAGCCTTCACTTCTTCCCCTACTTTGCAACCAAAATCAACCAGTTCTGTGAGCATCCTGATCACCAGCGTTTTGAACTGTTCATCTGATAGGTTGGCTAGTACTTCATCACTTAATTTTATTTTTTTGTTTCTGGAGCTTTAATCTATTCTTTCATTTGGGTCATTTGTTTTTTGTCTTGGTGCACTTATTAGTGGTAATAAGGGGCAGAGCCTTAGGTATTCACCAGGGTAGGGCAACCTGTGTGGCTGTGTATGTAGGGGAGGGATCAGAGAGGGAACAATGCTGCTTCCTCAGCTCTTGTCTGGCTTTCCATCATTTCCACTGCTACTCACAAGCAAAGTGGGTCCTTCTGGTGATGATTCCTGGGTGGGTGGTTTTGTTGACTTTCTAAGACCCTGCGGGACTCTCCAGTGAACTCCCCTATGAGACTGGGAGTTTCTCTTGTTGCCTCAATCCCCACAGGTTTTTTCAGTTAGAGGTTTTGAGGCTTTATTTCCCCACACTGGTACCCTAGATTGCATAGTCTGTTTCTCTCCCCAGTTGTTGCTCCTGATTTACCCACCTGCAAAAGTGGGACTGCCTGGTCCACCAGCCACCACCTCCCTGCCCTGGTACTCCAGCCATGGCCTTGCCTGAGTCCTGTGCACCCTGACTATCTGTCTCCACCCCTCCTACAGGTCTGGATAAATGTGTCTTTTTTAACTCCTTAGTTGTAAGACTTCCATGCAACCAGTTTGATTTTCTGGCAGTTCTGCTTTTTTTTTAAATTTGTGGTTGTCCTTCTTTTGTTTGTGTGAGGAAGCAAAGTGTATCTACGTATGCTTCCATTCTTGGACAGAAGTCTGCATAATTTTTGAAAATTCCTATTTAAATTCTGGTTATTATCTCTCCTCCCATAGAATGTCTATTGTTTCCAAAGGACCTTTATTGAACCTTTGGTTATCAGATTTAGCATCATATCTTTCTCTTGGCAGTCTCCTTGGGAAAGGATAAGAAATGGAATTAAGGCTGGTGGCATGTTAAGCTCTAGCTACTTTGGCAGAACTGCATGGAGAGCTGGCACAGCACCTGCCTATGTTGAACCTCCAGCCCCCGGCCAGTGAGCTTTATCAAATATGTATGTGAAGCCCTATAGACTAATAAGGAGAAAAAGCATGTTTTTAAATTGAAAGCAAACATTCCTACGTGCATTACAACTGAACTGTCTAAAATAGTAGCCACTAGTCACAGATTTGTTAATTTTATCTATAACTATTGCAGTTCTTGAAATGTGGCTAGTACGAATGAATATGTTCTATAAGTATAAAATACACAATGATTTAGAAACATACCCACAAACAATAGTGTAAGATATCTAAATTAATAATTTTATATCAATTACATGTGAAATAGCATTATTATGAATATTTTTGTAGAAATAAAATATAATTGTGAAATTAAGTTCAACTGTTTACATTTGCTTTTAAAGTTAAGCTATAAGAAAATTTTAAATTACATATTGGCTAGTATTTGTGGTTTTCATCAGGTTTTTACCAGACAATGTTTTATTAGAAGTTGATTGGTTGGGACTTCAGTTTGGCTAATGTAATGTGGTCCGGGCAAAAAAATGTATTGTGCCTTGGGTGAGAAGAGTATTATTTTGGTGTGCAATCTGAGTTGAAATCCAAGCTATATAACTTAATAACTATTTGACAATGGGTCTTTTATTTAAATTTCTGAGGTTCAGAGATTTTTAATGGGTAAGTGAGTAATAATAATAAAGGCTTACAATTATGAAAAATGTACTTAGCATAGTCCCTAGTCCATTGGAAATTCTAGGCAAATTTACTTATTTCTAACACTAGAAAAGAGAAAACTGCACTCTGTCCACCCTTTCTCTAATAATTACCTTTATGCTGTCAGACTTATCTGTTAATTTCTCTCAGTATCAATGAATTCACATGTAAAATGAGTGTTAAATACAATTGTTTTTAATATAGGTATCTGGGCAAAATGATTTTCTGAGTTCTTTTCATTTCAAATATTAAAATATTAATTATTGTACTTCTAATGATTTAACAGATTAAAAACAAAAAATATATATTACCTCTAGGAATCCTGAGTTCTCCCCAAGATTTAGAATAAGTAAACAAACAAAAATGATCTTCATAAGATTAACATATTCAATCTTATAAATTGTGACCAGTATAATTTATCTTCAACTACTTTTTATATCAATTTAATAATTCTTTAATTTTTAAAGCTATTGCAAAGTGGCAAGTTTTTTTCCAGCTTGTTGAAAAATGTTTTCTTCCTCAAAGCTATAGATGCACATCTTTGAGAAGTTGCTTTTTTCCTTCATAAAAGTAAAGCTACTTTCCCCAATGAATAGATTTCATGCTTTCATAACAACTCTGTGTCCACTATGGAGGGCAAAACTTGCCTGATTTCAAGGAAACTTGCTTGGTTGACAGTCAGCTTGTATTAACAACCAACTTGTGCTAACTGCCATTTACTTTTTAATAGGACTATAAATATTTTCTTGCAATACAGGCATAAACTAATCTTTATTTTTTCTTTTGTAAACTATTGTTGCCTAAATATGAGGAAGAAGAAATTAAACAGTTGAACTTGGTGATTTATTGTATCCCCAACTATGGGCAAGGGAGAAATACTCCCAGTGGAAAAGAAAAATGAAAGCAAGTGACTTAAACCCTGAGCAAATAGATCAAGGGCATTTGCTAGGGAATGTTTTGGAACATTACCTTACCTATGGAATCCTTACCTATGGAATGTTTTGATCGGGATGTTCCTGGCTAATGATTGCTATGGCAGCAATGACAATAACAACAACAACCGAACAACCCTACAAATGCTATGTGCTTATATGACTTCCTAGAGAATTTCATGTAAGCTGTTCAACACTAACACATGATAGAGGCAAAATGGAGATTTTCATAGTTTAAATAATCCCTGCTGTGTCTATAAAGTGAGATAAGCACATTTTATAGACTTCAGCTATTATTTAATATATATGAGTCTGTCCAGATGGTATCCAGGCATGTAATATGAAAAATAGAGACATTAATTGAAGAATATACAAGATACAAGAAACATTGTACATAGGACAATGATGCTTCAGTCATCTTCAAAGTAGGTGCCTTGGGACCTCATACAGTTCTACCAGTCACCATCAGCTGCCCCATCATATTTTCCTGAATCTCATTGATGTTCTGAAACCTCTTCTCTTTCAAAGGTGACTTTAGTTTTGGGGAAAGCCAGAAGTCACAGGGTGCCAAGTCTGGGCTGAACCAGGGATGAGTGATTTGATGTTTCACAAAAAACTTCTGCATGAGAGGTAACATATGAGCGGGCAAGCTGCTGATTACCAGTTGCCCATAGCTGTAGTCTTCTGAATCATCCAAATAGTTTCTATGGAGGAATGTTTAAGCTTGATGAAAAATTTGTTGCAGATCTGTTGGTCTACACGCTCAGTCTTTTTGAATACAGTGGCCCCACAATGGTGTTTACCATGCTCACTGACTAATACAGTGAAATTGTCATTGCTCATACATGTCCATTCCAGTCCACTCTCCTTGGCTGCCAGGTTACATTGACATTGTGCAAACCGTTCTCATTATATTAACAATGGTTGGACTTTTTCTGGACAGACCTAGTATATTATTTATACACAGACCTCATATATTATTCTAAGAGAGAGAATAAATGTCCAATGTGGAGAGAAAAACCCTTGAGGACCCATATAGATTTTTCCAGACTTCTTCCTACTTTGTGCTTCTTCATTGCTGGCATTTTAAAAATCATTAGTAACATTTAATACTGGCTAACTTAAAGGTCATTGATTTAAGAAGGAAATCCTTGGTTTTAGCTCAGGATACACTATTAAGAAGCTTACACTTCCATTATGACTTTATCTTATGCATATGAGTTAGGAAAATAAGAGTGAGTCCTTTCCACAAATTTAATCAGAGCAACACTGAATTTTAATGAATTTTTGTTTTTCTATCAAAGAGGACATTACATGTATTTCCTGGAAGAAGAAAAGGGTTAAAAAATATGACTATACAGCTCTAAACTGAGCTTATTGTCATGATTGTATAAAATAATTTGAAGATGCCTTTAAATAATGTGCTATGAAAGCACAATTTCTACCCATGTAATTTACTCCTACTTCTAGTCCTCACTTAATGTTTGTGATCTGTGGCTGCCCTTGGCATGAAAAAAAAAGTGAATGCATTCAACATTCACTTTTAATTCAACATTTTTTTTCATATTTTCAATGTAACAGAAGTTGTAACTAGTATTTAAGGTAAAAACAATTTCAAAAGTAACATGATAAATAAGCCTATACCAAGGGAATATTATGGTCAGATAAACAAGGCATTGTTCTACCTCAACTCTTCTGCCTGCCCAAGATTAAGGCTATAGCAGGGTGTTAGCTGCTCTTTGGAGATGTTACCACTATGTCACCTTCATGTTCTCTTTTTGGCTTTTCTGTTATCTGGTTAACAATTTTATAGCTAGTTAACAATGCTTTACATAAAACATTTCTTAAAATAACTGATGTAAATGCTGTCTCTCTACTGCACTCTGATTACCTATCAATATCTATAGTTACACTTAGAGACAAATATAGAGATATATAGATTTACATGAATATTTACATGTATTCCCTAGTAGGATTGGTTAACATCTAGCCTCTTTTCTAGAATGATGTTATATTTTTTGTAGCTCCTTCAGTGGAGGTTAATTAATAGTTGGTATTTCATTGAAAGTTAGCTTCCTTATAGATAGGAAATAATACCTTTATTTGTTATTTCAAATTCTGTCACCCTTAGAGTTCCCAAATATGACTACTCACTTAAGATCTAACAAGGGACCCATGTCCCTGTTTTATACAATCAATACTCTGCCCCCTCAAAAGTCATTATCTCTACCAACACAGTAGAGGTAGTTGGATAGTTAACCTCACTGAGAAGGCTTTTATGCATTTGACATTTAAAATGATGGAGTAAATTAATCAAGGATTTTTAATTGTTACTTTGAGACAGGGTAGATTGGTATATAAATATTAGATTCCCATCCCCAGAAAAGGCATCTGGACACAAAAGCACATGTTTGTAGGGAGGTAGTAAATAGATTCCTATATCCCAAAGGGATTTTGTAGTAGTTTATCTCCATTTCATTTTAACAGAAAACTCTCTGGAGAAAGGATTTATGGTGAGTTTAAGAATAGAAAGGGGCGATCTTGTCTCAGAGGGTATGGAATCAGAACAGCAGAGTGGATGCTTAAATTCAAAATGAAGACAAGTGAATAGTGATAGAAAGGAGAGCATTATTTTAAGACAGATTAGTTGGAAGAAAATGAGGAAAGAGAAGAAAATTGTGAGAATGAACTGTTGGTTGGTTTCCAAATTTATGTAAAACAAAAAAACAAGAATTCTGGTGAGAGTGCAGCCTACATGTGTACACTTTAGTCCTTTTCATTGTTCAATTTGCTTTCATTTTGTTAAGTGAGATTAATTCTCTAAATCTGTAAAGTACTTTCTTGTGCCTGTTGCTGTTTTCCTAATTCAAATCTATTTTAAGTAAGAGTACTGAGGTTTGAGGATAGTTATTTAAGGTAAAAGTTCAACCCATTCATCTCTAGGGAAAACATTTTAGATAGATCACTTGGTAATTTAGGGGAAAAATATCTCTTTCCCTGCCAATTTTAAAAGTTTTATTCCCTCTGTAGGCTTAACAATTTATTAGGGTAAACAAATGCAATTCAACATTTCTCTCTGAATCCCCCTGCAAAAAAACTTTAACCTGACAAAGAACCATAATAATAAAGAAATAAAAAGGCTCTTCAGTGGTTAACGGGTTCATGAAAAATAACTATTTTTTACAAACATTTTAAAATACTGTGCTGTTTCTGATTTATGTACTTTTTAAAAGTAGAAAGAAAATGAATCAAATTCAATTTCTTTCTCAAAATGGAAAATGAATGTATCACCTACTTGGATGCCCAGTGTATGGCTGGGAATCAAATTAATCGTTCTCATGAGGATTAAAAAATAACCTCTCTGCCATGCATTTAATTTCTAAATCTTTGATTTAGGACACTGATTTGTGTGTTTAAATGCCCTTCATGATACATCATGAAACTTCTCTTAGATTAAATTAATCTATTTTTTGTAAAGATGAAAATAACAAAGATCTAAGAAAGTCATCAGTGTTCAAATTCCAGAATGTAGTGTATCTATCCCCAAGTATGATACTTCCCCTGGGGGACTGAAGCCAGCAATCAAGGTTGTACTACTGTATGTGGAAAAGAAATAGCAATATAACTATTGGGGGAAAAGTAGAAGTTGAGAAATCGCCTTCTGGGCAAAATGTAAGTGGGGAAAATGGCATGATTTATTGCCATGTACATGGTATTAGAATGTATGTCGGTAAAACGAATTAAACTTATGTTTCTGCTAATAAGTAAGCCAGCAAATGACAGTATCCAGAGAACAAATCTCTAAGAAAATCTACCTGATAGTTTTGTGGTTTCTAAATTAGCCTTTTAAATTTTAATGACGGTGTCATAGAAGGAACATCATATTTCATAGCTTTGGAAATACAATGCAAGTTTAGAAATACCACAAGCTTTCTAAGAAATCCTTTGCTCTCTGTAAATAAGTATTTCAAAAGTTCTGTTAGGAAAGCATTTTTTAGATTTCTACTTGTTGGCAGAATATATACTGTTGTGTTTCCCCAAAGGACATATCTATTCCAAAACACATTTAATAAAAATTATTGGATTAAAATTAAATTTTTTTTCATGTGTTTGTTGTGAAATATTCCGAACCTACTTTAAATTTATTTATTTAATTTTTCATTTTAAAATATCTCATCTTTGGGGAAAAAAAGTTTTCTACCTTTTAAGTCAAAATCATGGATTGCATTACAGGAAAAACAAATCTTGTAGCATAGGGAAAGTAAGGTTGAATAGCAAATAAATTAGATTCATGCTTGAGATAACAGAAATAGCTTTAATCGGAAGATATTTTCTATTATTACAGATGGAGATAATGGTGAGAAAAGTTAGGAGAATGCCTGAGGCTTATTTTAAAACAAATGTAATAATATATTACCTACATGGCTTATTAATGCTTTTTTGGGACTTATTTTTTAATAATAAAAACAAATTTAATCATCACAGAAAGATGAAAGTTGACAAACACTGCCGAGCATTCCAGGTATACAACATCTACAAGGCCATATGCTGTACACGAGGGATAACCAAAGCAGATACAGTCTAATTCCTGTCTTCTAGGTGCTTGCAGTCTCTTTTGAAAATATTATTCACTTAAGGAAAAAGTTGAAGCATATTTGGAATCATATGCTTCAGTAATGGATATTTATTTTCATTTTTAATTGCATTTAATTAATTGATATATTACTCTAGAGAATGGCAATATTATAGCTCATTTTATAGATAGCAATCAGAGGAGGAGGCCTAAAGGGGTTGCATGAAATCCATTGGTATTACACTTGAGAGGCAGGAGAAAGCAAAGCAGGAATATCTCTGGGACTGGTAAAAAAATAAAAGGAACAGACACATACTTTTTTTTTTACTTTAGTGAGTCTAGGATAGTTAACAGTTAACAATTAACATGATAACAATAACAATGAGAGGTTTTGTGATCTCTGGTCTAGTGGGGGATTGTGCCCTGAGGGATCTGGAAAAAGGAAATTACCCTGACATTCCAGAGGTATGTTATCCTAGATACAACAGATTTTTTAATTCAAGAAAGAAAAATATCAAACAAATAATAAACATATGTGCTCATTGGACTCTGAGGAATCAGGTATGTGAAATATTTCAGAAAGAAAGAATACTGTCTTTCAATAGAAAATAGCTTGGTATATGTTAATACAATAAAGGAAAGGAGAAAAGAAAGGCCACAGGAAATATTTGGTTCATGGCCTAATTTGCAAACATTTCTTAACATTTCTAGACCCTATTTCCTTTATATATTTCCAATTTTATAGAAAAACAATTGACATACATCTCTGTAAGTTTAATGTATGGTGGTTTAATTTACATGTGTTGTAAAATGTCACCACAACAGGTTCAGTTAACTTCTGTCTTCTCATATAGATATAATGAAAAGAAATGAAAGAAAAAATTAGAGAGGAAAAATGTGTGTGTGTCTATTTTAATGAGAACTCTTAGAATATATTTTCTTAATAACTGTCCTATGTATCATTCAGCAGTGTTTGCTCTAGTCATCATGTAGTACATTACATCCCTAGGACTTTGTGTTATAACTTGAAGTTCAGGCTTTGTGACCAACTTCCTCTAATTTTCTATCCTCATACCACCTCCTCTGGTATGATCACAAGTCTGACCTCTTTTTATATGAACTTTTTTGTTTGTCTGGGATTTTACGTGCAAATGAGATGATACAATATTTGTCTTTTTCTGTATGATTTATTTCACTAGCATTTATCTACCAATATAAGTTGGTTGTATCTCTTAACTATTATAAATGATGCTATGTACATGGGATGCATATATCTTTTTGAGTTAACATTTTTGTTTACTTTGATATATTCCCCGAAGTGGAATTGCTGGATCATATGGGAGTTCTATTTTAATTTTTTGAGGATTATCCCTACTGTTATTTATAATGGCTATACCAATTTTCCTCATATAGTAAATGAAACAGTTAGATTAGACAATTTCAATGCATTCTTCCATATTGGAATTTCAGTAGCTCAAAGTAGAAAAGATTAGCTATTGGAAGTAATCAAATGTATGCCAGTATAAGAATATACTGTTATTAATAACAAAATGTAATTGTTATACTCCTTAGAAGTAGGACACTTTAAAAAAACCTATAGTAAGTAAATTAATTTTTCAAATGTTATATAACATATTATTATGATAATATATACAGGTATAAAAATTATTATTATTTATCATCATCATCATCATCATCATTATATGCATATTATTAGTTCTAGTCAGTATTCTCCAGAGAAATGGAAACAACATATGGAGATTTATTATGAGGAATTGATTCATAATTAGGGAGGCTAAGAAATAACATGATCTGTCATCTGCAAGGTGGAGACTCAGGAAGGCTGGTGACATAATTCAGTTTGAGTCTAAAGCAAGGGTGTCAGAATCGTTTTCACAGGGGGCCACATCAGCCTTATGGTTGCCTTCAAAGGGCTGGATATAATTTCAACTCCTTAACAATTAAGGAGTAGTTACATTTATACAGTCCTAAAATTATTTCAGCACTTTGAAGGCAACCATGAGGCTGGTGAAAATGAGTTTGACACCCCTGATCTAAAGGCTTGAGAACCTGGGAAACAGATGATGTAAATCCCAGAGAAAATAAGATGGCATGTCCCAGCTCAATGAATGACACAGGAAGAAAAGGGAAGAATTTCTCTTTACTCCACATTTTATTCTATTCATGACTGAAAAAGTTTAAACCAACCATACTGGGGAGGATAATCTACTTTAATGAGTCTACCACTTCCAATAATAATCTTATCCAGAAACACCCTCAGAAACAATGTTTAATCTGGGCACTCATAGCCCACTCAAATTTGTGGGGGAGCTTTGCCTGCAGAGCCTCCCACCACAGCGGATGAGAATAAGTCTACCAAGACATGATCTGCATGGGAAGAAATGATGGCTGATCTCTCAAAGGAGAAGGACCAGGAGCCTATTCCTCAATGGTCTTTTATTGGGTTTATTTGCATAAGAATACCAGGCATATACATAAACCTCATCAATCATTGTCAGGCAGTAAGGATCAAATAATCGATAACATTCAAAGAACTCTGAGGGCTTTATTCAGGATCAGATAGTTAAAGGGCCATAAAACTTTGAGGAACAAACTCACTTCAAGCTTGGACCCTTATCATTTAAATTGAGGGTATTAGCAAGGTAGTTCTCATAGGATTTTATGCATTCTTTCTTGGGCCTGACCACTCTGGGGAAGCCGCCGTTTTCAGCACAAGGCTGCATCTACCTCCAGCATTGTTTCAGATTTAAGGCATTGTTTCAGTCTTAAGTCAGCCAAGAGATTAGGAGACTTCTTGCAGACAGAATGAGGACTCAGGCTATATCAAAGCTGAGGGGCGAGGGTCCTTGACTCCCTTTTTCTATAGCTCCCAAGTCCTTCCCTGGGGGGCCCCCTTGTGACCATGCCTGTTTTAGCTCATCCCTCCCTTGAGGAATCTTACTTGTCATTGGCTCACCAGTCATCTGCCCCGGGCCAAGCAGGGTGAAGGAAAGTGGGCAGAGGCAGTGCCCCTGCCAGGGAGATATGCTTTGTCTCCTTAGTGGCTTAGGGTCCCAAGGTCCTTTACTCAGCCTTAGCCATGGGGGATTACAGCTTCTGAAACCAGGCAGGGTGGTTCCCAACACAAACTGACACATAAAATTAGCCACTGGATTTAGGAGTCCCAGATAAAACACAGGAATTTTGTATATGGCAAGCCTAACTGGACACAATTTTTTTTATTGACTTCACTGGAGTACTGAAGGAACCTAAAACTTTATTAATCCCTTTAAAATTATGTTCATAGGTCTTAATTTTACCTTAAAAAAGTTTTTAAAGTTAGTGATGTTATATTCTCACTCCAAATGATTTGACTAAAGTTATTGACAGCAAGAACAGAGTGAAGAAATTCAGCTGAAAGGTATGTAGAACAGATGGTAAGGTTTATGTATCTATAATCAAATGATATTAGTTTAATGGCTCTTTCAATTAGTGTTGATGAGAAAGTTAACATTCACAATCACAGAATTTTATGATTAACCATGCATGCTTATGTATATGTGTGGGTCTCCACATAATGGTGGAGTTCTCAATGTTATTTTTATAGAATATGCTTAATCACAGAGAGCTAAAACTCATGCTGTATTCTGCAAGGAACACTTATTTATTTTGCTTTTTAAGTGGTGTCTCATTTTGATACCAGAAACTTTCCTTTTGGGATTAGATTGTAACCTATTCAAATATTTAAGATATCTGTTATTATCATACATAAAATTGATTTTTATTGGTATGTAGTTCTATAAATATTTTTAAATTTTACTTATTTATTTTTAGACAGAGGGGAAGGATTGGAGAAAGAGAGGGAGAAAAACATCAACATGTGGTTGCCTCTTATGTGCTCCCTACTGGGGATCTGATCCACAACCCAAGCACGTGCCCTAGACTGGGAATGGAACCAGTGACCCTTTGGTTCACAGGTCAGTGTTCAATCCACTGGGCCACACCAACTAGGGCATAGTTCTATATAACTTTTAATGAGTTTATACATTTATGTAACCATAAATACAACAAGGAGATAGCTGTTCTATCAGTCACCCAAACTCCCTCATTCTTTCTTTAATAGTCAAACTGTACCCCACTCCACCCCCCAATCCCTGGTAATCCCTGATCTGTTCTCTCTATCATTATAGTTTAGTCCTTCCATAAATGGAATCATATATAGTTGACTTTTTTTTTTTTTCATTAGGAGAGTTTTATTAGCTGGAGGATATCTATGGTTGGCTCAAAGGAAAGTGGTGACAGTTGGCAAGCACTCCTCTACAGAGGAGAGGAGGCATTCCTGGCTGTGGGGAGGAGTTCTTCTACCTAATGGTCAGGGTCTCCTGCTTGACTTTGACTGCCCAGGAAGCCCTTCTCCTTGGTACTCAGTATCACCAGTGCTGACATGAAAGATTCTGCAATGAGCTAGTTAAACTTAGCTAACACTTTTTCTGGTTCTGGCCAAGCTGTGAACCTTCCCTTGAAGTCTTCTTCAGTATGTTCCTTCACTGAAAATTTGACACCTTCAGGAAGATTGTTTTGGATTATTTCTAAGAAAATCTCTACAAATGTACAAACTGCTGATCTAAACCACTTGTTCCTAAACCTCACAGAGGGTAGGAACTGAGTCCAGGGACATTTTGCTGCTTTGGGCCTGCAGGCCATAGCACTTCCATGGTTTCCATGGGCATCACATAACTTTCCTGGACTTTAATGGAGAGATGGTTGCAGAGGTTGGGAACATATTTAGCATAACTCTCTGCCAAGGCCATGTTATATGCAAATAGGTGAATCTTTAAAGCTCCATATTCATAACTTCTCCCCAAGTTAACAGGTCTCACTTCCACATTTCCTTTATTCTTCTTGGGCTCTTGTGTTTTAATTAGATGTTTGTAACTTCTGATGGTGTGGGTGGGCTTAGTCTTGTGGTGCTACCCTCAGAAGATGGGCTTCTCTCCTGTAGTTTTGAACCTTCAGAGAAGAAGAAAGTCTTGCTTAAAATGATACTGTTCCTCAAACACAGCATCTTTCCCAGAGCTCTGTTCATCCTTTGCTTCCACAGCCTGTTATTGCACAAACTGATAATCGTCCCAAGCATCCTCAACCCCTGGGCTGCTGACAACACTACAGCTGACTTGAGCAACACTGCAGTCAGAGACACCAATCCCTGTGCAGTAGAATATCTGAGCATGATTTTTGACTCTATCTATGGTCTGCCCTTTGCATCCCTGGAGTCAAAGAAACTTCAGATTGAAAACAGTATTTTCCATCTGTGGTTGGAAATCCATGATTAGGAATGTGAAAATACTGGTTTTGATTAGAGGCTGGTTGAATCTGCCAATGTGAAATGAAGGTTAGGAAGAGTCATTTTAGTTATTGTATTGCAGTATGTTCTTTTTTATTACATGGCTGTACCATAGTTTGCTTCATAGGTTGTTTATTCATTCACCTGTTGAGAAATATTTGTGTTATTTCAGTGTGGGGTGATTATAAATAGAGCCACTACACATATGGTGCATGTTTTTGTGGGTATGTACATAATTATTTCTCTAGGACAGATAACCAGGAGAGGGATTGGTGAGTCAGTGAGAGCATTTCTTGAAAAGTATTTTGATTTTCCAATAGCAATGTATAGATTCCGGTTGCTCTCCATCCTTACAAGTACTTCATGTATTTAATTTAGCCATTGTAATATGTGTGTAGCTGTATTTAATTGTGGTTTTATTTTGCAATTTTCTAATGACTAATAATTTGAACTCCCTTATCTGCATTTATTAGTTATTTGCATATCCTCTTTGCTAAAATGCCTGTTCAATATCTTGCTCAGCATTTAATTGCATCATTATTTTTCCTCTGTTATTAATAAAAATCTTTGGTATATATGTGATTTATAAATGTTTTCCCCAGTTCATTCTTTATCTTTTCATTCTATAAACAATATCTTTCATAGGGAAATCTTCTTAATATTGATGGAGATTTTTATCAATATCTTATTTAATGGATCATGCTTTTGGAGTTAATACCAGGAAATAAATATTTTTCTCTTTTTTTCTAAAGACAATACTATTTGTTGAAAATACATTCCCAGTTTCATTAAATTGCTCTAGAACTTCTGAGAATTACCTGTAAGTATGGGTATGTTTCTGAAACATTTTGTTCCATTTATCTATTTTCTTCACTAATGCTACACTGTCCTGATTAATTTAGCTTAATACGTCTTATCATCAGCCTGTGTGATTCCACAAACTTTTTATTTTTGCTATTTTCCTTCTGTTACCTTTTCATATAAATGTTAGAACTGACATACACTGTAATTGTTTTTGGAATTTTAAAGGAATTCCATTAATTCTATAGATCATTTTCAGAAAAATTGACATTATTACTTTGTTGAGTCTTACAATCTATTAACATATCTTTCCATTAATTTAAATCTTATTTGATATATTTCATCAAGTTTTATAGCTTTCAGATGCAGGTCTCATATATATTTTGTTACATTGATGAGTGAATATTACTATTTAGGGGGTATTGAAAATTTAATTGGGAGTGTTGATAATTTAATTTGTGTTTTCGACTGTACATTGCTTCGTATGTAGAAATTTAATTTTTGCTATTGATCTTGTATCCTGTAAAGGTATTTTTTATACCTTCCTTGAAATTTTACATGTATACCATAATGTTGTTTGTGAATAAAAATGATTTATTTCTTTCCTTCTAATCATTAGGACTTTTAATTTCTTTCGACATTAGATGGGACTTCTAGTACATTAACCAAGAGTTGTGAGAGTAGAGAACATCACTGTTGTTCTAGATCTTAGCAAGAAAGAATTGATCTTTAAGCATGATGGTACCTCTAAGTTTTTTGTTGATGTACTTTATCAAATGTAAGATTCTCTTCTATTGCTAATTTAGTGAGACTTTTTATCATAAAAAAGATCATAAATTTAAAAAATATTTTCCTGTCTTAATTGATGATATGATCATGGGGACTTTCTCATTTAGACTATCAAGGCAGTACATTACATCGGATAATATTTGAATATTTAACCAGCATTGCATTTCCAGGATAAATTTCACTTAGGCATGTTCTTATGTTTGTGAGGAGTTGGTTGTACATTAAAAAAAATTTTTTTTTACTGTTTTTATCTGATGTCAGCATCAAAGTAATGATACCTAAAATTAGTTGGGACATGTTTTCTTTTTTATTTTTCAGAAGAAATCGTGTAAAACTTGTGTTATTTCTTCTTTAAAGTCTGGTAGGATTCACCAACTAAATTACCTATGCCTGATGATAAAAATTTCTTGGAAACTTTTAAATTATAAACACAATTTAATTAATAGTTATTGAAATATAATTATCTATTTTACATTGTGGGAAATTTGGGTAATTGAGTTTCTAGAGGAATTAACACATTGATGTTATAAATTTATATTTTTAGAATTCTTTATAGTAGACTCTTATTTTCCTTTTAATGTCTGTGCAAAAGGTAATGATATCAACTCCTCCATGTCTGTTGTAGATAGATTGAATCTTGTCTCTCTTTTAATCCTCACTCAAGGACATATTTTTATTGACTTTAGGGAGTAAAGGAGGGAGGAAGGGGGAGAGAGAGATAGAGACATCAATCAGCTGCCTCCTGTAGGTGCCATGACCAATGATCACACCCACAACCTGGTATGTGCCCTGACCAGCAATTGAACCTACAACCTTATTTTGTGTGCAGGACAATGCTCCAGCCAACTGAGCTACCCAGCCAGGCATCTTCTCTCTCTTTTTTAAATAGTTAATATCTCTCTATATTTGTTCATTTTATTTTTATTTAAATAACCAGTTTTTATCCTAGTTATTATTTTTCATCTGTTTGATTTAGATTTGGTTTGCTTCTCTTTTTCTGGATTATTAACGTGGAAGCTCAGATTATTGACATGAGATCAGTGTTCCTTTTATTTTATTTTTTATTTTATATTTTTTAAAATACATTTATTGATTTTGGAGAGATAGGAAAGGAGAGGGAGAGGGAGGGAGGTGGAGAGAGAGAGAGGAACATCTATGCAAGAGAGAAATATTTATTGCTTGCCTCCCATATGTACCCTGACTGGGGATTGAACCCACAACCTAGGTATGTGCCCTGAGTGGGAACTGAACCCTTTGGTATATAAGATGATGCTCCAACCAACTGAGCCACATTGACAAGGTGGGGTCAGTGTTCTTTTTAAGGAAAATGCTACTATAAATTTCCCTCTAAACACTGTTTTATTTATCAGCATCATAAAAATTTTTCTGTTGTATTTTTATATTCCTTTGGTTCAAAATAATTTTAATTTTCCTTGGGATTTCTCTTTAACCAATGGATTATTTAAAGGTTTTTTTTAAATGAACCAAGATAGAGTCTTTGTTAATTGTACATTTGTCTTTGTAAAAAAAATATATACTTTTATTTGGGAAGAATATTTTAAAATTTTAATTAAGTCCAGTTAGTGGATGGTTTAATTCAGCTTTTATATACCCTTTGCTTAGTTTCTATTTATTATTATTATTTTTATATATATTTATATTTTTAAGTTTAATCTTAATTGTATTTTTTCCAATACCATTTAGTCCTCTTATAGCCTTCACCCCCCAGCAATGAAAATTATTATGGTTCAATTGTTTCCCACCAAAATTAGTATGTTGAAATCCTAACCCTCAGTGCCATAGAATATGATGTCATTCAGAAGTAGGACCATTGCAGATATAATTAGTTAGAATGAGGTTATATTTGATAGGGAGAGCTCCTAATCCAATGTGACCAGTATACTTATAAAAAAGGAAAATTTGGACACACACATACAGGGAGAATACCATCTAAAGAGACTGGATGCTAAGATGCTAAAGACTACCAGCAAAACCCCAGAAGTTAGGAGAGAAGCACGGAACAGGCTTTCTTTCATATCCAATGGGAGGAAACAACCTTGTTCATACCTT
The DNA here is from genome assembly GCA_004027735.1 of Carollia perspicillata. NCBI lineage: Eukaryota > Metazoa > Chordata > Mammalia > Chiroptera > Phyllostomidae > Carollia > Carollia perspicillata. Next base: position 10,672 of record PVKM010011722.1, on the reverse strand, counting down.
AATTTCAGACTTCCAAAATTCAGAACTGTGAGACAATAGATTTTTATTGCTTCATTCACCTATTTTGTGTTACTTTGTTCTGGTAGTCCTAGCAAAATATTACAGAAATGTTGGTATCTCTAACTATAATTGTAGAGTTTTATGCATCTTCTTCCAGTTATGTAAGTCATTGTTCCATGTGTTTTAAAAGGTCTGTTTATATGTAAGTACATTTAGAATTGATATATTTTCTTACTGAGTAAACCCTGGTTGTATATAAGTGTTGAGTTGTTTCTCTCACCCATTGGCCAGTCTGGGGCCTGGGGTATGGCTGACTTCTCACACATTAGTTGACTTCTCACACATTTTGTTATGCTGACTAGAATCTGATCCACTTGTGCACAGCTTGGAGGTGAGCTCAGGAGTTTATAAACAACTTCATAGGTAGGCTTTCCTGAGCTCCTCCCTCATGATCTCCTCTCTAGGTCTCTGGGGTTCACCTCTTTGGTCCTCTGATCAATAATGTGTGGATTTGGTTGACCTGTTCTGCTGTGCCCTTTGGGGATGAGCCCACTTCTAGGCCTAGGGGACAGTGAAAGAGATCGAAAGCATCAGAGGTTTGCTACTTCCTGCAGACCACAGCTCCCTTAATCAGAGAAGAAGATTCCCCTCCTTAGTTGTGGCCCCATTGGGCCTCCACTAAGTTACTGCTGTTAATGGATTGCTTGGTGGCTAGTGCACAATAGATTGATCACATTTTTTTTTTTAATGGAAGAAAGAATATACAAAAAATAAGGAATATCTACACAGGTGCTAGGCATTTCCTTTCCTTCTCTTCAGACAAGAACTGGAAAACTTCTCTTAGAGCGGTGTCTGTCTAAAGTTTAGTGCTCATCTCTGGATTGGGTTGCATTAAGACTGAGCTGGAAAATACCAGAGGGAAACTGAAATGGTAAACTCACTGTCAGATCACTGATGTTTTATTCCCTCCTAATCCACCTTGGTAACTTTTTAGTTATAAAATAGTAGCTCCGTACATGTTTGCAGGTTGTATAGTACCATTCTGCATCATAGACAGATGCCTATATGACATTACTTGGCAAAAGAGCTCCAGAACTTGTCTTTAGCCCATTTATGTCGATGTATGTTCTTTAAATGTTCCCTAAGAGAGCTGACTGACTTTTATGTACACTAGTTCCTAAGCCAGACTGCCTTAGTTCAAATGTTAACTCTACTACTTCCTAGCTGTAGACCATGTACAGATTATCTGAACTCTCTCTTATTGTCTTCTCATCTTTTTAAAGGCAACAATGGTAAAACTCTATTTCCCTTTCATTGAGTTACTTAGTTTATGTATAAAAGTACTTAGAATAGTTCTTGGCACATAGGGAGCACCATGTAAGTTTATTGTTATAATTTTGATATAAAAATATAATTTCTAATACACTATCTTTACTGTAAAATCTAAAGAATATCTATTAAAACTATAGTAGAAATATTAGAATGTATGTGACATTGCCATGTTCATTTCAGACTTTGTAAAAATGCAGATTACCTCTTTCTGGTTTTGATTGCCACTCACCGTTTTATCCTCACTTATTTCCTTCAGTGCATAATATCAGACTGTCCTGTGAAGATGCAGCCCTCATAGCCTAGTCTGACCACTGTAGCAACTAAATCATGTAATCAGAAAGCTAATTCCATAGCACTTGGAGAAGGTTATTAATTGTTGATATATATATTTCTGAGAAAGCCAAATATTGGGCAAAGGGCATAGGCTGATAGTCATTCCTCAGCCAGGATTCAAAGGGAAACAACACCAAGCTCTTCAGGATGGAGATAACAATCAGAAGACTGATGCTATGATATGGGGGTATGGGAAGGACAGACCATCTCTCCCTCTTCCTCCTCTCCTTGGGGTAGGTCACTGAGAGTAAATTCTGGAGGTTGCAGAAAATGATTACATATTTTCCCAAATAATAACCAAAATATTTAAGCCAACTATCAAAATGGAATATGCTTTTATACTTGATGCTTAGACAAAACAAGAACATCACATAATTCTGTTTGAAGGATTTTGTTAACAGTGTCTAGCTCAGAGGAAAGTTTATAGTGGTTTTAGAAAAGTTTATGGACTCTGATCAAAAGTCAGAACTACGTATTCATGTATGTGTGTGTACTATTATTAGTTGCATGTGTGAGTCCTTATTTGCTTTGGAGCAATGTTGTTTAATGAGATAAATGGGTTAAGATCATCGTTTATATATTTGTTTATTTTTTTAAGATTAAAGGAACCTTGATATAGAAGGACAATGTTTCAGGTAAGGGCTGAGTAGGACATTGCTAAGGGAAGACATAATTTGGTGTTCTATATCTGGAATGCCAGCTTTTCAGTAACTGCTCTATATAAACACTCTAAAATGAGGTTATAAGTGGTTAACAATCATGAAAATGTATGATATATCAATGCATTTAACACCTGAAAGTTTTGACTTAAAATAAGAAACAAACAAAAATTTTGATTCAGGTATTTAAAAACAAGATCCCAGCTGGCTTATGCAGAAGGGAAATTCAGGTTCTTATGTAACAGTATATCCAGGGGCAAGGCTGGTGCTTGGCATGGCCAAAATCAGAGCTCCATGATATCATCACAAACAGAGTTTGTTTACTCTCTGCTTTGTTTGGAAGTCACAGGCTCTGTGTGGCAGTGAGTATGAAGTGTGTGTGTGTGTGTGTGTGTGTATGCACGTGCGAGTGTTGGGGTGGAGGGGCAAGTGGAGCAGTCTACTCTGAGTGGGAACAATATTCTATCATTGGCACTGTTTAGAATTGTTGTTTAGAATTGCCAGTGAATTTTGATAATAGAAGTCACTTTTAAAGTAAGTTTTAGTATTATTTTAAATCTCTGCATACAATGCATATGGGACTGCCTGAACCCAGGGTGACAACCACCACCTCTCACAATTTCCACACTATATGGAAAGAAGGTAGTGGCAGCAATTACATCCCCTATATTCATCCAGGAAGAAAGACACCTGCTTCCCTCCAAGGTATCTCAGAAGGGAGTCCTCCTTATGAGGATTAATCCTTCTGACAGAAACCTACACATCATTGCAACAATGCCTGTGGTTAGAATACTCCTCAGAGATTCGTTTAAGCCGATCATTGTTCACACTAACTCTACCCATACCAGAGGAGTAAGAGTTGCCAAAGAGCAGTTTCCTAAAGGAAATTTAGTGGTGTCTTCTACTAAAAGAAGAACAGATAGATGCTGGACAGTTCAGTAAATTTTCCTGCAAATTCTTTATGTATTTTATCTAAGTGCTTTATTGTAAAGATGGAAGAGTTGATTATTACATGTGGCTTATAATTGCAAGGTAGGATTTTTGACCCTCTTTCCTTTTTAATTCCTCTTTCACACCATGATATACCCAAGAGAAACAGAGACAAAACAAGCCAGTCCTTAGAACATGTGTCACTTATTACATCTACCTATGCCAACTCTGTGACCAACAACCTGCATGGAATTTTAAGTGGGTTCCATGTTTACACCTGTATTTAATTAAATATATAAATTTTTGTTCAGTATTTATTTGTCTTGCCAGGTTGAATCAACAAGCATAGAACACACTTAAAGGCATCTTTGAGGACTAATGGCATAAATGACTTTAGACATTTCATATGTATCCTGCCAAGGTATCCATCATTTTCCACATGAGGTTCTATAGAAAAAAGCAAATAAAGCATTTCCACAGTCTTTACCATTTTATGGCTTGGTTAGTTCTAGCAAGCCTGAGTTGGCAGTTATGGACTATACCGGAAATTGACCAACTATGGTGCATGGATCAAATCTCAGCCACTGTTACTTTTTGTAAAAATGGTCGTATTGGAACAGCTCACTCATATTTCTTATAGCTGCTTTCACTGTACAATGGCTTAAAAGATCTAAAATATGTATAATCTTGCCTTTTACAGAAAAAAGTTTCCAACACCTGAGCTGTACTAATGGCTTATATTTACTGAGTACTTGCTATTTGCCAGTTAAATGGGTGAAATGCATGATATGTTAGATTCTTGTAACAAACGGATAAAGGCTTATTATGATCATTCTAGGGATAAATACAACAGAAAGAGAGACATAAATAAGTAGCTCAGTTTTGCCTAATCAGCATATACAGAGAACTGACTGGAAACTAGATTTAAAAAATAATAATGCCCATTTATTTATCCACTGCTTCCTCATATCCTGAACATTTCTAATTTGTACCAGGCACAAACATAAAGTGTAGAGTAATGTAAAGACCTTTGAACTGGGAAACAGAAACCAAAGCTCCAGGTCTGTCTTGTCATTAGTTAGCTGTAAGGACAAAGAAATCACTTCAAATGTCCTGTCATTAGATTTTCCATGGATGACAAGAAGCAGTGCTATGAGATGACCACTGCGGCCTCTTTCAGTTTTAAATATCTAAGATGCTAAGCTCTCCATAAACTAAAAACCTCCGATTTATAAAGAATAAAATAAATTTGATATAATCTTAACAAAATTTGCTCAAATCTAGATAAAGGAAGTCTTTACATAACAGGAAAATATTGACTATAGTTGAACTGGTTGTGGTATGGATGTTGGTTATTTGGTATGTGGACATAAAAACAGGTCTGAAGAATTCATTTGGGGGCAAATCTAGAGTCAATGTCAAAATGTATTGAAAATATATAATAAGATTTATGTGCTATTTCTACTTGTACTCTGTCTTCACTAGATTATATAAACGATCATAGATATTTGATCACCTTTAAAAAATATATAACATGAAAAATTTAGTTAACTGTCCACAGGGTAAAATTACAGAATGATAACCTTTCTAAAAACAATGATGAGCAATTCCTTCAGACATCATTTAGAATGCAGAATTCTCTGGCTTCGGTCTCTAAATTTCAGAGAATACTGGGCAACTACAGAGCAGCATATTCTTTATAACGTCTTAACTGGTCTTTTCTTTTGAAGAGCATGAAGGCATTTTCCCTCCAGACATTTCCTCTTGATGCTTCTCAAACTCTATAGTTAATTTCAATGAATGTTAACGAGAATTCTCATTTTTGAGAGTGACTAACAAATGCTGAGGGCCACAGACAAATTGACGCAGTTTGACATATGTATTTGTCAAAGGCTATCTATACATATGAAATAAATTACAGATGTGTAAAAACATGAGTCTCTTCATGGTATAAGGACATCTACCAGCCAATCAGACTTGAAGAAACATCCCTGCATTGGTCATGTAATGCAGAGATATTAAATGACAACTTTAAAGGCAGTGACAGGATTAGGGAACCAGCTTTCCCGCTGCTTCCACATCAGGTGAGCACTGTGAAATTTACAGAGCCCCTTCAGGGGAGTTGTGGTGGAGGTGCTTGTGTGCAGGAAGGTGGCACGGTGCCTTCTAAGACACGGACCTTTGGGTATGTGTGTATGTGTGTGTGTATACATGTGTGAACCTATGCATGCATATGTGGTAGGATAATGGGCCATCCATTTTTCTAACATATAAGACTCAAGAGACACATATTTTAGAAACCTAGAAAAATTAAATTGACAAATATCTGTGTAAGTTAACTATTCTCCTTAATGCTGCTTAATTTCATCACAGAGAAAGTATCATAGAAACTCCCAGTGAAAAAAGACCCTAGGGTCATAGTCTTTGGCAAAAGCTAGCTCCTAATCTCTAATCAGCCTGTATAATTATAAAGCAAACTTTTGATTTATTCAAATGTTAAACTTGTGTTCATTATGGTGGTGGTTGTGTGCATTTGTATTTGGGTGGTATGAGTGTGCGTTTGTGTGTATATTTCCAAGAGGTATAGTGAGAGGGCTGAGAGTAGATCAACCTATTCAGTGCTGACTGAAAGACATGGCTGGAAATAAGTGTAAAATCTGAAATAATAATTAATGTGTTATCCCCTGATTCAATGTGTGTGTGTATTTGTGTATATCAATATTTTAGTTTATATTATTTTATCATATACTATTAATGTTCTATTTATAATTATAATACTGCCTTATGATTATTAATCTTTAAAATAAGTAGTATTTTAGGACTTCTATTGAACATTTATTTTTATAAAGGATTTTATTTCAAATTTATGATACATTTATATAATAAATTATCAAAAGATATAAAATTACATCATCTGGTTATATTTTTGTTCATGAATGTACTGTGACTTTTTCACTTTGCATAGGTCTGACTGTCAACCTCAACCTTTCCAAGCGACATTTTCATTTAGAATCTTATCATTTTACAATTATTACTTTTCAGAACTCCCAGGGAGTGACAAAAACCTTCCTCTTTGTATTTCCATTGTTATGTTTCTTTGAAGAACAAATTAAATTTCAACCCCAGCCAAAATAAACTTTTAAATGACAAAGTTAACCTAGAATTATGTGAAAAAAAATCTAAGGAAAGCTTGACTCTGGATATCATAAGTTCAGGTGTATTTAAGATAATTTACTACCATGTTTTCTTTTCTCTGTGCAAGGCTGTGGCGCCACATGCTCCCTTTGTAGTAGAAAAGGGAGGAAAGAGCTAAGGTCTGAAAAACATTACTACAGAATGAGCTGAGGAAAACTAGTTAGTATATCATTCTATCCTGTCCTGAGAACAAAGACCCAAAGCTGAATTTTCTTTCCCAGCTTAACTCCCATCTATCTCTTTTACGTACCCTTTTCCTATTAATGTCAATAATATGAGGGCATATGAGGGAAGTCTATAGACTGAATCTACATAGTTAACTGCAATGGCTCAATGTACCAATAAAAAAAATAACAACCCCTTTAGTCTATGGGGCCATTTACCTAAACTTTTCCCAAATATCTTGACCCTATGGAAGTGAAATAGACAACTTCATTTACCACAGAGCTGGTATGTTAAATAGACTTAAGTACTTCACATTTATTGAAGCTATGGTTTAACTTTCACATAAAATCAGTCAGTAAGCTCACTTGGATCTGTCTCTGTAAGTTGCCATATTAAAGAGCCACCCCCACCCGGCTCACAGGTCAACGTATTGCTAAAATAAATTGCCCTCCCCCTTTCTTTGTTTGGCTCCCCTTGGGTGTTCCTTTGATTTTTCTGTTGATTTCTCTTATCCTCCTTCTTGCTTCTGGATTATTACCTTTCCTCCTGCTGATTGTATACACACCTTAAGGTTGTACTGCTGCTCAGTTAAAGAAAGAGTAAAAGCAGGGTTATTTGCAATAACATTTTTATTCTAAAAGCAATGCAAATCCAGCATCATGGACATATACTTTCATATGCGTTGAAAATATTCTAAACAATGTTAGTAAGTGCATTGTGAAGGATTGTTTTGAAACACCATCAGGCAAATTTTCTCTTAAAGGGGACTGGGTATCCCCTAATTTGGTAATATTTTTGAATTCTACCACTGTGTTTAACACAGTACTATCGTGCTTTATTCTGTTTTCTAATTGGTTCTTTGTGTTACTAAATGCTAACACATTTTATCAGTTTTATAAAATTTATTGCTTTTACAGATTTTTTTGCATTCAATTGCTTTATCCATTTGGTTCTATTTTTCCTTTTTTTTGTCCTTTCATAAGTTTTCAGGTCTTTAATTTTTAACATGTTAAATGGATATGCACATACACATTTCTAAATTAATCTAAAGGGTTAAGAAAAGCATTGATGTTATTCCAAACTTTGCAATGCTGATAAAATGTTCTGGGGTCTTTGTATCAATATCAGCAAATGAAAAAGGGATTATGTTGGCACTGGTGCTATGTCTAAAGTCTCTTGATACAAAACTTATTTTAATTTTACTATCCCAGTACATTTTGTGGTCAGTGGGAGAAAGAACCCAGGATATGAATTCTCATCTGGAAAATAACAAAATTAAAATAATGCTTTAATTTTCATATGTTGACATACTTTTATATTTATATAAAGATTATTGGCAGCTCTTTTCATATTTATAGATAGAGAATCTGGAGCTAAAAAAGGGAAGCGAAGTACTCAAGGGCATTTTGTTGGTAGCTTTTAAAACTTAACTCTCTGGCCAGTGTGGCTCAGTTGGCTGAGCATCATCTTATAACTGAAAGGTTGTGGGTATGATTCCCAGTCAGGACACAAACCAGGTTCAGTTCCAGGCCTGGGCACGTTTGCTAGGCAGTCAATTGATGCTTCTCTTTTGCATACAAGTTTCTTCCTCTCCCTTTCTCTTACCCTTCTTCCCGCTCTAAAAAAAGCAATGATCAAAACTGTGAACAATAAAACAGTAATAAATACATATCTATCAACAACTGAATCTAAAAACCAGACTAAACAAACAAGAAGAACAGAAACAGAGTCATGGTTATGAAGAGCTTTTTGATGGATGCCAGATGGGAGGGGTGTGTGGGAGAATGAGTGAGGAGGTGAGGGGATTAAAAGGTACAAATAGGTAGTTCAGAATAGCCATGGGGATGTAAAGTACAGCATAGGAAATGGGGTAGCCAAAGAACTTATATGCATGACCCATGGACGTGACCCATGGACATGGACATACAAAAACTTATATCCATGCCCCAGGGAATGGAGGGTGCTGGGTAAAGGGGGGGAAGGGGAGAATTGGGACAACTATAATAGCATAATCAATAAAATATAAGTCAAACATAAAATAATAAAAAAGCAACAGAAAATGTCCTTGAGTGAGGATTAAAAAATTAGAAAAGTTAAAAGTTAGGAGTCTTGATATCAAAGCCATGACTCTTTTCATCCTACTTTATTGACTTTGGGGCTTGTGTACCACCAAATTACAATATAGCTGAGTGACCATGCACCATGTTTCTGAGACTAGATAGGTTTGCAGTAATATTTCATTTCTCCCATAGTGTAACGGTATAACACTGAAACACTGATTGGGCAAGTTACTCAGTGTCTCTAACATATTAGTTTTGTAAAGTGGGGAAAATAATAGTATATACTTTCTCTCATATATATATTATTTTTATTTTTAAAATATTTTATTCGTCCATTTATAGAGAGAGGGAAAGGGAGGAAGGAACAGAGGGAGAGAAACATTAATTTGTGGTTGCCTCTCATGTAGCCCCCACTAGGGACCGGGCCTGCAACCCAGTCCCGACTGAGAATTGAACTGACAACCTTTTGATTCACAGCCCATGCTCAATCCACTGAGCTATACCAACCAGGGCTACATATTTATATATAAATTATATATACATATAATACACACATATATACATTTCTCTTTCTGTCTCTCTTCCTTTCTCAGTCTCTCTCAAGAGAAATTATTGTGGGGCAGGCAAGTCTAAAATCTGTAGGGTACTCATGGACTGAATGCTTGAGAAAGAGTTGAAGTCAAAGTCTTGAGCACCGACTCTGTAGGGCAGTCCAGAAATCTGGAAATTCAGGCTGGATGTTCATGGTACAGTCCTAAGACAGAATTCCTTCTTATGTGGGAAATTTTATTTTTGCCCTGAAGGTGTTCAATGATTACAAAAACTTTACCCATACTGTGGAGGGTAATGCCACTTACATAAAGCCAGTTGATTATGAATGTTAATCACATCTACAATACACCTTCATAGCAACATGTAGAGTAGTGATTAACCCAACAACTGTGCACCATAGCCTGGTCATCCTGACCCATAAAACTAACCATTACATGTTTTAGTGTAGACACTAGTTAATGTGTGTGGAAACTGAAGCACTTTGGAGGGGCAGAAACTATAGATATTCCTCTCTAGGCAAGTCCAGGGGGTCTTGATCCATTCTTCTTAGACTCTTACTATGGATTATCATTGTGGCTAAAACCTGTATTTTTCAACTGCTCTGCTCTGTCACTTAAAACCATATGGCAATTTGCTAATTCTTATGTGACTTGGACTCCTTACCAAAGAGGGTGCTAATGATACTTTCCTCAATGTGGGAAGAGGTTTGCTATGAGAAAAAAATACATTAATTCCCAAGGACAATGTCTGGCATAAAGTAGTAATCCATACAAGTTACCTATTTTATTTTGTCATTTGATCTTCAGCATTGTTACTAGGGTAGCAATATAATTTTGTCAAAACTGGGACATATTTGAGAATGAATAAGAGGTTCATGAAAGTGTATTCTGGTAAAACAAGCACAGACCAGTGACTAGGGAAAACCAGGCCATATGGTTAATCTAGCTATACTGAAATTTGCTATGGATTTCCTTTCAGAGCTGAAAGTGCTTAATACATTATTTTTTTTAATTCTTTGAAGTTTTTTTTTCTTCATAACTACTTAGTCATCACATGTAGTTTGATTCTGGCAGCTAAAATGGACATAACTGCCTTAGGCAGACTCTATTCATTTATTTGTGGGTAGGTGGTGTTAGATAAAATTTAATTTTTCCTGAGGGTCCTTGCAGATGGAATTTAGCTAGTTTTATGACATCAAATTTAATTTCTTGCTGCCATTATTCAGTATTTAGGTATACCCACGTGGAAGCTGGGTCTGCAGCCAGATTCAAATCACTAAATAAATGATATTTATAGTTATCTCTATTTTTTTATAGGCAAGACAGTTTCAGCCTCAGGAATTCCATGTTGCCAAAACAAAGCTATAATATGCTTAAACCATATGACGTGTGGAATAGAGATTGTATGGGAGAAATAAAACCCACTTGATAAATGCCATGTAATATA